>NDFF03000172.1:0-137360 GCA_002150815.3 Grammothele lineata | reverse complement strand
CGATGTTGTCGCGACGTACTTCGTGGTTTTCGTTCTATGGATTCCTTCCGTCCACGATGTACAAGGAGAGACTCGTGCGGGCACTGTGGGTTAAATCCAAGCCCTCTCGCTCCTTTCGAATGAAGCCGCCTCGGAGTAGTGGTCGAACAGCCCCGCCGTCAGCTTGAGCCTTCAATCGAAGCCAATCTGTGTATATTACATGACAACACTACAGATCTTTCACGTAAGTATGGAGCCATTTCAGCTTCTCCCCGCGCTGGATGATGAGCTTCAGAGGCGTCAACACCCTTCCATCGCTGCTCCGTATGGGTCGGGCTATATCCGTCGCTCCCGACACTGAGATTGTCGGTGGATGGGGACTCATAAGTGGATGAGGGCTCTTGTAGTCCAAGGTTAGCTGTAGTTCTGTGACTCGTGGCGCAGCAGAAATTGTACGCAGTATGAGCTGATGAAACCCGGTTCGGTATCGCTCGAAGTCGATGTGCGCTAGGTGCTGGAAGAAGGTGGCGTCACGTTTCGCAAAACCTGCCGCCTCTACGTCTCGTTTGTCTGTGCATCCGACAGCCTATGATCGGCATCGGCAACCAGCTGTGACAGGGACGACGTACTTACAGATGTTCAGCTGATATTGTTTCGTCTTGCATTCGTTTCGGTGGTCATTCCAGCACAACCGCTGGCATTCCTGGTGTACGCACTCGTATTTGGCACCACGGGATAAGGAGACGGGTCTTCGGAATGACTCACCTTTGAACAATACAACACATCCTTGCAGCCCTTACAACGACGTAGAGCGCCATCATATGCCTCTATCTGATCGCACTATATCCAACGTTAGTCATCTCCATTACATTCGAATTGTTGGCGTCTCTCACCTCCGCGTTTTCACACGTAGGAGTGCCATAGCGTCGCGCGACCCGCCCACGCATGTATGCCTTTAGAACCTTCAAACGTTCCGGAGCGAGCCACGCAAGGACGTCCCACCGCCTTCCAAGTTCCGAGTCCGCTATGCCCGCCGAGAGTGTCGCGCCCCTCTCGTTCGTGAGGGCCTTGAACGCGGGTCCGAGGGCGGCAATCGCGGTTGGATAGACCAATAGGCCTATGAACGCGTCGAGCACCTTCCCCAAGTTCTCCGCGTGGACTGGGCTGATCTCCGGCCGCCCCGAAAACATACGGCACGTATCGTGAAGGATACGAACGAAGCCGCCGCGAGCAGCCTGCGCGATCCATTTGCACTGTGACCTCGGCTCGAGGAATGCGTACGAGAGTGTCCCGATGGCCCAGAGCGTAGGGTCCGAGAAAGCCAATCGTGCCCGGGTGTCGCTCGTACGCGCGGCTGCTTCCAACGGGAGACCCATGTATCTTGTTAAGAGAGGGACCGCGCCTGCGACAAGGATGGCGGTGAACAGCGGGGGATAGTGTCGGAAATGGCTCAGAATTCCGAAGAACTTGAGGGGAATGTACCAGGACTGCGACTGTTCCGTTGTGGCGGCAAGCATGTGCTCGAGGCGCGCAAGAAGGCGCTTCGCGAGCGCGTTTACGTCGCCACCGCCTACGCGCACGAGCATCTTGAGCTGCTCGCGTTCGAACCTGTCGACGATGTCGAAGAGCATGCTAGTGCTCCAGTCAATCTGTGTACTGGAATCGCCAGCGCGATCGGTATCGCCGCAGTCCAACCATAGCTGTGTCGCTATCTCCAAAGACGATGGTTCGGCGAAAAATTTGTCTGCGAGCCGATCACTGTGTGTCGTGACGAAGATGACGACTTGGGCAAGTGCCCGAAGTAATATGGACCGCATCGGCGTGTCCGACAAGTTCTGGTTGGCGGCCGAGATAGCCCAGGCAATCCATTTGTACAGGCCCGACCAGACGTCGAGTAAGCGCCGCTCCAGTTCCAGTTTGACACGTTGCTCTTGATCGAGGGAGAGCTCACTGAGGTAAACGATGATAGACAGGCGGATGCGAACGCGGTCGCTAAGTCCGCCAGCGTTGTCCAACGGCATAGGAGCTTCGTTCAAGAAAGGGAGCGTTATGTCCAGCACGTCTGAGAAGGTCATCTTTGCTTGCGGCTCTTTCCATAATTCTATGATAGTATCCATAGAGTCCGGACAGCCTGCACGCGCTGCTGCAATGACCTATGAGACAAGAACACAATGAGTACTTGACAGAAATAGTCCCCCAAACCGTGATAGAGGGTTAGGAAAGCCCGATCGCCCGATTCCTCTCCATTCTGAAGTGTTCGCGTATCCGTGCATGGAGAGCGAATTTCCGACGCTCCCTTACCACGCCTTCGCCCAATGATCAATGGACGTACCCTTTGAGGATTTGATAAGAACTTGCGGCGTAGTAACTCCCCCTTAAGCTTGGAGTCGAATCGTTCTTTGAATGCGGACCCAACTCCCTGGCGGCTACCTCGGGTTGATTGAGACATACCCGGACTAGAGAGCAAAGTCAGCCAGTTGCCTGTTACGACGATGAAGGAAATCTTGACTTTTCAAGAGTGTACTAGTATCTGGGAGCTGAAGGCGTTTGGGAGAGGTAGAAGAGGAAGCTGGCAGTCGACGTAGAGCCTGAGGGTGGAGCAAGAGGTCGTGCGTTGAAATTCGATCCTTTGCCGCCTCTTACTAGCTCTACTGTTGGCGGATATGTGGGTTCCTAGCACTATTACGGCGGCGGCGGCTTCCGAAAGCACGCCGCACGACGTAACGTAAGAGCTAACGTAAGGTGATGAATTTTGATCTGCGAATTGACTCTCGTCCTTCCATACCTAAGTGCACTCAATCCGTGAAGCGTCCGCAGTAGGTGTGGCCGAGTGCAAGTATGAAACAAGCATGAAAAAACCGACACGACTTAGACGCCGTGACCGGGACGTGAGCTCGCTCGGACGGACCGCGACTCCGAGAGTGCATCACGTGACTACGCTGTAAACAAATGAGATTTCCCACGATCGGTGCTGTTGGCCGCATGCGTGAGGACGAGTGTAGCATCTTGCTTGACAACTTCCACTTGCGCCCTGACGTACATAAATGTGTACCATCCATTTAGCTCGCGCTCATTGACATGGACGATGTTCTCGTGCTCTGGTTCGGCGCTGGCCACTCCGGCACTCGCACTCCCCTCAACAATAAGCACAGAATTCTACAAGCGGCCAGAATTAGATGGAAGCGTGCTGAGTATGTGCGTCCGGAATATGGAGGTACGGTGGGCTATGGCATCGGCACGGTACCACAATATGCTGATGATTTTTTCTTGTTGCTCTCTTTTTCAGTGTCACCAGCATCGCTCATACGAGCGTGTGTTCGTTACGACAGACCGTTCATACGCTCACGACATGAGCTATTCTAACGTCGGCATGGACTTGTCGAGGAACGTGTTTCCGGACTTTAATGTGGTGATTGTTCACCGGGGCGACGCACAGTCACTTGGGCGACGTTGCCAGTGAGTCCCTTTTGATCTCTTGCATTCGACCAATGCCTCATACGTTCGTAAGGACGTCAATATTTCATCCATTGTCCCATAACACTGCCTGTTCTATGTACGCGGTGACTTCCCGTACGATCTCCGGCACGTAAGCCCATCATTTTTTGCTGTGAAATTCGATGAACCTCGCGCTTTGACGTCTATCAGGTGCTCTTCTACAACCTGGCGGACGTCCTGTGGCACTCGGTCGCGCTAGTCGCACAATCCTCAAATCCAGCCGGAGGTCGCATTGCGTTCTTACGTATTCCCCGAGTGCACCTACGCTTCGTGACTCACTTCGAACTTCTATACGGACAGAAAGCGGTAAATCGAGCAAAGATACACGCGGAACGTTACCGTGATACAACTACAACAACAAGGTCTATACGTAAGCTCTCCTGTATGTCTCATAGTAGCTTGTTGACCCCTCGTTATGGGGGCACTACCCTCAGCACGCTCATTTTCTCCCTCCCAGAAAAAGGGGTATATAGCTTGTCGCGACTACTCGTGTCCTCATACTGGCGCGAGTACACTATGGTGAGCGCCCGCCCCACTCCTAGTAGCGAGTGATATTTACTGATTCAGCGTAGCGTGTGCGGGCGAGAGGTTCTAGTGCTCCAAGCCTAAGCCGAGAAGAATCCGCCGCGAATAACCCTAACGAAACAACGCATGGTAACCTCGCCCGTCTGGCATCACGCTGTGCCTTTGCTCCGTGACACCCACGTCTCGGAATTCCGCTACCCAGCGACGAGGCTAGTCGTTGCCGCACCCACGAGGTGGAATCACACTTACTTCGCCCCGTATTTCAGGATACAACGCAATATTTTCCTTTGTTTGTGCGCGCATGAAGATGATTCCCGTGCGGAAGTGTTCACGGGGATGATGCGCCCTTCTCAGGCGCACAGCCCAAGCGTACGGGGGCTCTCCCAACGTAATACATGTTCTCCGCATGGTGGTACGTCTGGCCGTGTCGTACGGTTACTGCTGACTGACAGCGTGCTGCTTCACATAGATGGCATCCTCTTCGATCCATTGGACTTGGTCATACTTACCGTTGCTCTGACCAATGTCGTTGCCAACATCGACGCTTATACATGAGCCCGGAGAAGCGTTTCTATATGTATCACGCCTATCTGCGACGCGATGCTGTCATTATAATGCCTAGCGTAAGTTCTCCTGGCACCCGCACTCCGATGTCGTGAACTCACATAGACTCTCAGGGTCGTTCGACGTTGAGTGGGCATACTTACACTGCGCCGTGTTATGTGCTGCGGTGGCGCACATTTCCGGGGCCTCCTGCCTACCCTTCGTTCCAGGATAGTGTAATCGTAGGAACCAATCCACACCGTTTTGGTTGTGTGACAATCGCGCGTTTCCTTGGCTTTCAAAGGAGACGGCCTGGACTATCGTGTCGTGTGTCTACATCGGGGCCGTCGGCCGACAGCCGCTGTGCACGTGACTCCCAGAAGATGCCGAGGCTCTTGGCCAATGACAGCACTTCGACCATCTTACTCCCATACGTTCCCCGTCGTCGTGTCATTCTCTATTCCCCAGCAGCTCATATACTTTTTACAGTCATTCGGCCCTTCACATGTCCCCCAATTCTATCAATTACGGCGACCTCAGCAGGACCAATGCCTTCCAGCAACATTGACACCGCCGGTGGATCCGGAAGCGGCTCGTGAGCTTCCTGGAGCTCCTACGCATGCCCCGCGCTCGCGCTCTTTTGCGCATTGAGTCGGTTATGGCATGTCTTCGAACCTTCTCGAAACCCAAAAATCTCCGGATCGCGCTGGAGAAGATGCGATCCGCGCGAACGGGTAGGGAGAGCTGTAACAAGTCATCCCCACGCCTCAACCTCCGAAGGCGGGGCCGTATTCGTGCGGCGCTCGACAGGAATGCCTCGAGATCTCCTTCCTCTTGGCCGGCGGTACTCAATCCCCGGGCTCCGTGCGCATTTGCGCGCATGACATGGTACGTTACTCTAGACCCTCTCTTTTCGTATTGTTGCCGACGCGCCCCGCGTATGCGCCGTGTGCTCTAGACGGCAACCCTGAGGGACTCCGTCCCCCGGGGCGCCAATGTTCGCGTTCCGTCGTGACCTTGGCTTCGATGGTTCGTCAGGTCTTCGTCGCATTCTTTCCGGTTCCTGCGGAGAAATACCCCAGGCCCTCCCACTCTTCCCCCACTCCGAAGCAATGAGGCTAAGGGTTCCTACCGTGTCTTTCGCGCTCTGACTCCTGAATGCGCGCTCCGCATAGGCTGCGTAACACCGAGAATCGTACATCCAGCGTGATACGTTCACGCGGGCCTCCGTCGCTATTGACGACTTATGGTAAGGTGAGTTCATTCTCTCATCGCGAAATCCTTGCGTGTCTATAAATACCACTCTTTGTGAGCTACTTTATTCCACAACATTGTTGCACTGCGGCTCTCGGTTGGAGAGACAACTGCGTCAATTTATTTAATACCCCTGGTACTCCCTCCGACAGTCGTCGGCATCAGACATATTTCTCTGAGCGCGCCGCTGTCCCGGCTCTAGACTTACCATCAGAATTCCCTCCGTCTTCGGGGATCTTCGCTCACGCGTATTTCAGATAACATGCGACGCTATGCTCGTTGTGAACCTACTGCTCCAGCTTGGCTGAGCTTACGGGATTCACTGTGCGCGTGCTGTCAGGGTTCGAGTAAGAAGATACCGCTTGGTAATACATTACTTTAATCACGGAATGGGTGCGATGCTTACACACCCGCTAGTTCTCTCTTATGCCTGCAGCCAGTGCAGAGTAAGCCTGATCGCACCTGTATACTCGGACCGAAGCATGCACGTTCCGTGTCACAGGTACATCGACAATGTCTTAGAGTATCTCAGTCCGGGAAAACCAAGAGGCGTTCGCTGTACAAACAACAGTATACAGTTAACGTATCTCTATCCCGAAGTACTTTTCATATTACAGCTGTCCGTTGGCAGATAGTCCTCATCAATAAACGGTCCAACATTCTCTTCGAAAACGTAAGTCGTAATCTTTCGTAGAGCAGGGAGTGGCATCCGTTTCGAGCCAACCGGTAAACTTAGCGTGTGACGTCTGCGTCGGATAGAGAATCTTCACTGTCCGCGCCAGACGGAGAGTGACGCATGGAGATGCTCATGCCAGAGAGCTGGTGCGGTAAGCCACTCGAGGACGATGCAGAAAGCCCGCGCGGTGGCAGCGGTTGTGTAGACATAGGCGCGCCTCCCCGGTGGTTGCGCCAGTGACGCCGCATATTTGAGTTGACACTGAAGCTGCGGGAGCAGCCTGGGAAGGGGCACTTGAATGCTACGTGAAGGGTATCAGTGCCACTGTCTGCGTGCAATCTCCGCAGAAACGGGAACTATTGAGCGGGTGAGACTTACGCTGCGCGCCGGTGTGCGTATTCATGTGCGTCTGTAGGCTGCTAGGCCGGCTAAACCGACGATGACAGATGCCGCAGCAATGCCGCCTGTCGTCACCGGGAGGGCATTCTTCTGCTGAGATTGTATACGTGGGGAGAGCGGTGGAAGGCAAATCAGGGGGGACTGCGGAGGACGTTGGACTGGGTAGAGGATGGCGTGAGATCGAACCACCGAGTACCGGAAGCGAGAGCGTAAATGCTTACCAGGGGGGTTCCGCGCTCGAAGCCCGCTGATCAACAGGCTCTACGCGATATGGGGACCGGATGTTTATGTCGGGAGCATTTCCAGTCACCGTCATACTTGGAAGGGGAAGCCTGCCATGAGGCGAGCCATGTGGAAGAACATGAGACCCCGTTGCCGGAAAATGGCTTGCTAACGACGACACCCCTCTTGTGAGGTGTGTTGGCCGCTGTCATTTTGGCACGTTATTACCACCAAAATGTCCCGTTAGGATAGGTCCACGCACCCTCGCTGAGTCACTCGAGCCCTGTCCTAATGGTGTTACATTCGAACGACGATGATCTGCTTGTGGGTACCTCTGGGGGTCTAAGCGGACGTCTAGGAGTGATGGTGGGAGGGATTAGTCTTCAACCGGTGCCTACTCTCAACTATCGCGAGCTCGAGTCATATTCATACCTGAGAACATCTCTTGGAAGCTTGGGAGGGTGGGACGATTGTCTCTCACCGGTGCTGCACACATCTCGACTGTATCTGAGGAAGGGAGTGGATTACAGAGTATGAGTGATCGTCGAGGTGGACCCTATATATGTTGCGTCAGACCCCAGCTGATCCCGATGTAGTCGCGCGAGCTTCGAGACACAAGCGCGTTTGAAAGCGTCTGTGACGAAACTAAGAGGGGACCGGAGTGGGGGAGGCGCAGAACAGTAGTCAACGAGAGCTGTTACGCGGATACTGGCCTAGAGTGGCACTATACCGATCTGATGTACGGCACTACTTCCCCGTCATGCCCGCTCTAAAGGTCCGAAAAGTGAGGTCCGACCCTGGAGAATCATCAAAAGGCGCGCTAATAGCGCTAAGAGGAGCGAACCGGGTGGCCAACACAGATTGACGGAACTAGATCAATGCCAAATCAAGACGACTCGCCGAATGAGAGCGGGTGATGACACGCTGGTTTCATGCTATGGCTGTGTGCAGGGTGCACAGCCGCAGTACTTTGACATCCAAACCCTCATTCAAAGCTGCAATGCTCGAATTAGTTGATATCAACCCACCCCTAGAACGCAACAATCTTGTGCGCTGACAGTTGGCCGCGAGGATAAACTCAGGCGCATAGACAATCAGGGCGTTCGAATGCCCTAGATACTCCAAGTTGGTGCCGTAGTTGCTGGTCCCGGCGCATAGTATTAACTAGATAGTTAGCTGGGCAATGGGGTACATCGCCGTGGTGAGCGCGAAGTACATATCGCCGCGACAATCGGCTTAAGCGTTAGCCCCTTCGGTCCTTCGCACGCGCTCCTTTAGTACCCCCGGGTCCTATCCAGAACGGTCAGTAGTTAAATGGCCGGTCCCATACCTGGAAACCTAGCCTCCTAGCTGGTGCACAAGACGCATGAGATTCGGAAGCAATCTCTCCGACCCTTGCGGGGTCGTGGAAACATCGCAGTACCAGCTGATGCGTCAAGCGCCTGATCTACGGCGGTTACCCCAATGACCGTGGTGGCATATCGGCAGATTATGCCCTGTTGGCCCATGTACGCCGCTCGAGACGATTGAAGATGTACAGCGTTGTATTTGCGATCGCAGATGTAAGGTTGGACGCCAACGTTGAGTGGCAGAACTGTGAGAGAGCTCACACCAACCTGGCAGGTTGCGCTGCACGGCGTGCGCCACATTTCCAGGCCGACAGCTCCGATGCGCAGCCGACGTATGAGTCGAGTCATCTGTTTGAGCCACGATCTTCGCGCCGAATCTTGTGTACGAAATCCTGTTGAATACTACGATGTCATCACACCCCAAAACCTCAGATGATCAACATACATACGTAGCCACAACGCTGGTGAGTTGAAGAACATAGAGACATTTAGGTACAAACCCACCTTGATGGGCGCATACCTCGGCACGAGCATTCAAGCGGCGATTCGCCTAGCACCGGAGGAGCGAAGTTTCGGGGCTCGCTAGGCTCCAAAGGAACCTTGTGTGCCACGCAGGCCCAGCGGGGCCGAGTTTGTGCATGTCGTCAGCGTTTTCCTCCTCCTCCTAGAGGGGCACGTAGAAACAAACTTACAATGACTTGTATTCCGACCGGACGTTCAACTAACGCTGAGAGTGAAATTGACCTCCCGGTGGGCTGCTGGCGCGCGCTCATTTGTGACGTTATCTTGCGTCACCGTTACATGACATAACAAGTCTGGTGTCAGCTACATGACGAAACGCTCTGGCGTCCCCTACGATGCGACGATATGACTATCGACTCCGTATTGAAGGCCCGCCTGTTTCCCTTCTGATTCGATTTCCCTGGTGAAGATAAATAAACTCATGAGTTTCCCGTCTCTATCATATACTCCACAGATGTACACGAGATCAGAAGAGAAACTTTGCATCCTCATGCTATTCAAACATCAACTCTACCATGCCGTCAGCGAAGGCCGGAGTGTGAGGCTAACTGTGAGTAGAGGCGATTGGTAGCGTGAGCTTGGCCAATGTTTGTGAGAGCGTGCAGATCAAATGAAGATGAGAATAACATACATGACTTGCATATACCTTGCCTTTAAATCGTCCATAGATTAGTTTTAGTCATCCGACAATGGGATGTAGAACCTGATCTAACTTCATAGACAACTTAGAAAGGATAACTCGCCTGCTACGAAATTATTTTAGAGAAGCTTGCGAGTGTCGCATTGTACCGTAAGGATCACTATGATACTCAAACTGCGAACGCGCTCGACGAATTTCTTAGCGCAGACGTAGGTTTAGAAATGTAAGTATCTGCCGCAGACGACTGGTTTTCAAGCCATAGTCTCTCTTCCCCAGAACATGGGAGAATATGACCGAAGGCGTATCGTTGCTCCTACGACGGTAGGACATCTACTTGTTGCAGAGTAGCTGTTACCCATCTGAGTCATTGCTCCGTAGCTCAATACATTCCCTTTAGTGGCGTCATATATCTTCATGAATCTAGACTACTACTTATGTCCTGTACGTATACCATTTAGGAGCATGTTCCCCTGACTGCTTCTCACCCTTTTTTTCTATATGGCCGTACTTAGCTCTTTTCTGCTCCTTTCGTAATCGTCAAGAAGACGTTACAGCCGCTAGATACGAGCCATGAACTCGCCGCTGCTGTTCCATTTTCAGATTGCTCAGACCTCTAATCTAAATTACTCCTTCTCACAGCGCCGTCTAAGATATTATAAGCATCAATCATATTACAGACCCCATTACAACTAGATGAATATCCTCTTTAGATGAAGATGCCACTAACACGGGCGTGGATAGCGGTCGGCCGAGAATGCGAGAGTAGATACCGGCGTATCATGTACTCCAAGGCGGTACGTAGGGCTCCTCGTCAACAGCTCTTACTGTCCTCCGTGTCTTGCGCAAGTACCCGATCACCCTGAACCCAACTTACTCACTAACACTACCACGTCTTCATGCAGCCTATACAAGACGCCCGGGGCTCACACAGTAAGAGGGTAAGAGGACTGACTCACAAAGAATCGTGTCCACTAAAACCCCGCGCGGCAGCAATGCCGGCATGACAAGTAGATGTCCCGTGAGGGCTCGGGGCGCGCATTGTTCAACTAGTCACCGGGGAGCCATGCTACAGTACGTTCGCGAGAGCTGGCTAAGCGTGTTCCGAGACATCACCCCAGAAAAGCTGCCCGTGCGTCAATCTAGCTTAGGCGTAGCCAGTCGGCTGGGGCGTGCAAAATCTTTCGCTGTCCGGACGGCATCCCCATCGCAAAAGCGACACGATTAATCTGCTACCATACCGAGCTATAAAGCAATGTAGTTCGTGTAGTGGTACACCTACAAAGTATGAGACGCTGTGGGCTCCCCGCAGTGAAGCGATACGTAACCCATTGATGACCAACGTGCCTTCCGCGGGTCTACGCTGGAAATATATAGGTCACAGAGTATGCCGTGAGACGCATGTCGCGATAATAGCTGCAAGGCCCTACACGCATCTGGGGAGCTCTGGGAGTGTGTACGCATCAGTAGTCGGATATGGAAGACGCAGAAACGGGATTCACGACTCAGTGCACCACGAAAGGCGATGCCTTGAGAGAAGAAGGTAGAGCGCATTCAATATCTGCCGAACAGCCATCGGCAACGCGCCCACATTCTTGTACGATCAGATGCATTGGGCTCTAACGACACAATGGAAACAAGGGGGCCATAGACAACCTACGAGATACACACCGTCGACGTTCCATGCCTTAGAACTACGTTGGTTTCCTGGCGGACAACTCTCAATCGCTCGATGCAGTGTCTAGGATGCACATCCCGTGCTTCTGATTGGAGGCCTAGACCACGAACATGTCAATTTAGTTAAAATGATCGAACCGTACGATGCGCACCTTTCAGCCTGTACTCCTGGAACTCAATGGCGTCCAGGGTCCCGGATAAGTTATCGTAGTACCTGATGGTAACAAAACTGCTCTGGGTAACCAAAGGCACGTGTATGGAGACGCCACCACCCGAAGATGGGGCTTTCGGGTAAGAAAGGCCAGTTCGACGCGGCCTGAGAAGGCGTTAGCTGCGTATGTCGTACATCTCGACATTGACAGGTCAAAATTATCCCGGTAGAGCCACTTCAGTCAGGGTCACTAGATAAACCGGACTACATAGTCCGCGCCCATCTAGATAGACCTGTATCTAGTATACAGCAGAGCGTCCCTAGCCGAGCCATCTAGATAGGTATCTAGTTACGCCTCCTATGCCCCCTTTCCCTCCGAAGCATCTAGATACTTGATCATCTAGATGTGCAATCCGGGTGTACATGTATGGCGTCACAGCTCGGGTCAATCTACTATCTAGATACACAATGTGTAAGGGTATAGCACATGGACTAAGCCATCTAGATGCCAAAATCATCAAGGTGTATTACACGCGCGAAGCCGTCTAGATACTGGAGACGCGAAGGTGAGAGTGCGCTCGGGAGTATCTAGATGATTACGCTGTGAGAGAAAGTACTTGCGCGACGTAATCTAGATACTGAGGTCGTTAAGAGGATCGCCCTCGCGAGTATCTAGATGAACAATGAGTAAGGCTATAGCACATGCACACAGCCATCTAGATACAATTAGATACAAAAGCCATGAGCGTATAGTCTACGCGTCGATCAATCTAGATGACGAAGTCCTGAAGCGGGGAACGCGTGCGCGCATCTACATGCCCCAGCACCAAAGTGGCAGCACGAGCATGCAAACATCTAGATGCGCGCGAAGGTGAGCATGCATGCGCGGTCATCTAGATGTCTTTTTCCTCGTACTGCTCGTCTTCATCGAGATCGTCGGTAAAGTCAACGTCGGTGTCGAACTCCTCCCCATCAGTCTCCGACTCCTCGTAGTCGGACGGCGACCACTCAGAATCCTCCGCGTCGAGATGGCTGTCGTCCCAGTCGGCGAGCTCGTCGAGAGGCTTCCCGTCGGCGCCGATCTTCTTCTTCTCGTCAATGAGAAGATGCGGGCATACGCTTCGCACGCGCTCGCGGAGGTCTTGGTAGAGCTTAAGATACAGTGTTGATTTACTTCATCGGGCAACACATCAGTATAGGTCGTCATCCGTTAGACAGCCAAATGTCACATACCGCGAAGCGTATGCTGCCCTGCCTTTGTCGCCGCTTAAGCGCTGTACGCGTGCACGTTCGCGCCACCAACGATACCAATAGACAAAGAACCGTTGGACACGACGGATCTCCTCCTCCGTGAGGCCCAGCTCTTCCATCCAGCGAGTACAGCGCGCGCTCAGGGTGAACCATTCGACGCGCACACCTGCTCATGAAGTCAGCAAGAGGACGACGAACCATTCGCACACGACCCTTACCTTCCGCCTCATAAACATCAACATCTCCGCCGACGTGAACACGAGTCGTCCAGATCCAGGAAATCTCCTTCTTCTTCTGGCCCGGCTTGCGATCCTTGTGGTAGAGGTTTAGCTGAGTGCAGTCGGCGGCGGTGAGGGGTGGGTAATTCTTCTTGTCGCTGTCGTCAGCGATGACCATGAGCCGCTTGCGAACACGCTCGTATTCCTCCCGGTACTCCTTGATCTCCTGGTTAGCGCTAGCGACGCTCTGGCCGTTACGAGTCTTGGCTATCTGCCCGAACGTTCCAGCTGTTTGCTGCCAGAGGAAGGACTTGAGGCCAAGCTTCAGACGCACACCAGCAAGGGCGTCAGCGAGTTGAACGCGCCGGATTTCCCGCTCCGCAGCCACCGCCGCGGCGCACGCAGGATCCTGAATGACCTCGGGAGGGTACGTGCTGGGCCAGGGAAGCACAACATCAGCAACGTCGCACTCCTCCTCGTAGAAGGGTGGCCACTGCGCGTCAGGATACTTCTTCTGGAGGCTCGCGACGGTCTTGCCCAGGAGACTGTCATGGTTCTCCATCCAACACGCGATCTTCGCCTCGATTCTCTCGCGAGCTTCGTCAATCTCACCGTCGTCATCGTCAACGACGTGGCCATCGTCGCCATCATTGTCGTCCTCATCAGCGTTAACATCATTCGTCGTCGCGGTAGGCTTCAGGGCACGTCTTACGGGCGGATGCTCATCAGCGCCAGACGGCTTAGATTATATCTGAATACTCACTGGTCTCGTTCGATATCGAGGGCTTGCAGGAAGAGACCGACAAGCGAGATTGTCGGTCCGGTGGTCTTACCCAACGCCGTCCGCCGACGCTTCCGCGGGTTGTCGATCTTGATCTCGACGTGCTTGTACTTCTTCTTGAGGTCCTTCAGAGTGGGCTCTGCGACGCCAGTCAGCCGGCATTTCGAACGCAATGAATGCGCTATGCGGCGTACCTTTGCCGCCCTCGGGTTCATACGGGTTCTTGATGCTCTTGCGATCGACGGAATCATCGAAAAGCTGAACCTTGAACAGCTTCTCCCGTTCCTTCCAGGCGTCGAGGGGGAGGGAGCGCACCGTGACCGACTCCTCAAGCTCTGCCAGCTGCTTCTTGCTTTTCTCGGACCACTCCATCGCCGTCTTCCACATCTTCACTATCCTCTTGTCTACGGCGCGTGGTAAGTACCACAGAATACAGAAAGGGATGAAAGCTTACTGAGGCTGAACGTCTTGGTGATATTGACATCCCCGTAATGCATATTGAGCGTGTCTTGGCGGTGACCGCCTGTCATCTCTCGAATGAAGCGGGCGATCCAACGTAGGATCGACCACCTGCGCTCGGGCTCTTCTCCATCCGTTAGACCTACTCCCGGGGTGTAATAGAACGAGTTCAAGTAGCGACATTTGCCGGTATGTGCGGGGGCGTGGAACTTGGGGATGAGCCGGATGATGATCGGCCAGACCTTCGGCAGGCCGAGCATCTTCGCCAGACGTTTGAGCCAGTTGACGCCATAGATACAGTTCACGTCGTAGGAGAAGAAGAACAGGAGGAGCGTCATCCACGTAAACACTGCGTTGATGGTGACGAAGTCGACGTCGGCGTTGCTGGAACCAGGAGTTAGTACATAGCGCGTTGTGCGGAGCACGCGAACATACGTTTCGCCCTTTTCAATATCGACAGTGCCGCACGGTAGCGCATAACCGTGGCGTGCGCAGACGACACTGATAACTCCAGACTTCTTCTTGCCGTCGTAACGTCCCGCCTTAATCGAACTTGTGGCCTTGAAATCGCTACAAATCTCCGTCTATTTGGGTGATGAGAGCAAGTGATAGTCAGAACATGAGCGCGCTCACCTCTTGGTTGACGTCTTCGTCCTTCTTGTGCCTCTTCTTGTATTCCTCGTGCTTCTGATTGTCGACAAAATATGCGGCGCCATCGAGCAGGGAGAAGTCGTCTTCGTCCAGCTTTTTCTCGTGTTGGCACAGCTGGAAATTACCGTCCTTCGCAATGAAGAGGGCGTCCTTGTAGCGCTCAGCTTCCGGCCGTTCCTTCCAGTTCGGATCCATGTTGATGCCTGGTTGGGGACAAGCTGGACATTGGACCCCGGTTGAGCGAGCGCGAAGTTTCTCCTTTGGTTCCTGAGCTGAACGTTGTAAAGTAACGAGATATGACCATTGACGGTGGGCGGTCATCAGCTCCCGATACCGGTTCTACGAGCGAAGGTCAGTACGTGTTAAGATGCTAGACGTAAGGACTTACAGGGACCTCATGCGGAAATGCGAAGTTCGTTAAACGGCGGACGGTCTTCCAGAAGTCTTGAGCTGACGTCTTGGCTTGCAGGGCAAGGCGATTGTAGAATCGCAGGCACGATGCGGTGAAGACCGTTTGCGGCTTGTTGAAGGTGGCAGGCCAAAGGCCGACGTCCCATAGCTGGAGGGGATGTTCTTCTGCGGTTCGAGAGCAACGGCAGTATCGTACGTTTAGTTCCTGCACACCAGTGGTATCGACTACCGTAAGACGAGAAGGTTTGCCCTTCTTCTTTGTATCCGTGTTCGGGCAACGTTGACCACCGTGACCGAGCTCAACGACAAGGCCGAGCTTGCTCAAAGGGTGGGACTCGAAGTATTCACCGTTCCAGCGCTCGACGCGATGGAGGGGGTTGCGAGAATGGGCACTGACCGCACATGCAGCACAGAAGAGGGGGCGATGGAGACAGTCCGGGCAGCGGTAGTAGGCGGGCCATTCATGACATTCCGGGCAGCGTTTGCCAACGTTCGGGTCGACTTCATGGCGATAGAAGACATTGAGTAGCTTCTGGGCCCACGACTTGAGGAATTCACCCATCGTCTGGCTGGGAGGCTGGTACTGACGTCGGCGGAGCACTCACATAGAGCAAATAATGAACGTACAATGGTATTGTTAGCTTCGGCGGGTTTCTTTCCTTTAGCATTGGAGGCATCGGGAGTAGCCTTTGTCGTCTCGGTGGTTGGGGGTACGCTGGGTGCAGGTGGCGCAGTTTGCTCGATTGGTCGCTCCGTGTCCGGAACGGGTGCATGATCGGAGAACTGAGCAGTGTCGATGTCCATGGCGAAGTCGTCAGAGCTGCTCGGAGCGGGAGCTTGAAGTTCGGGCGGCGGCGGTGGCATGGGAGCGAACTCCTTCGAAGGACCGGTTTTCCTGGGCGATAGGTAGTGGGTGGTCGTACCAGTCGACGAAACAGCTTGCGTCGGCATTCCTATCTTGATTCGTTGGCCTGGATCGCGAACGAATTTCCGGCCGCGCTTGGGAGGAGGTTTCTTCCCCTGGTCTGACATTGCGAACGCGTGAGCGGAGGTGGGGGTGGAGGAGGAAGAGAAGACGGCGTGTCGAGCCACTGAGCAGCAACGCGCTACGCACCTTGACAAGAGGCAAAGCTGTGTTGCAGAACAATAGAGCTCCCAAACACAGTGGCGACTTGAAACGCAATGGTTGTCCGCCGCTCCATCACGACGGGGACATGTTGGTCTGTGCACGGTTCCTGGAGGCCGTGGCGAGGACAAGAGGGAGGGAGGCAATTTAGGCGTGGTAGGGCGGGTCTTGGATTCCGAAGCCGATGAGGCAAGACTGTAGGGTAGCTGGAGCCGGATGGGGCGGTGAGGGGGCACCATATGTGACATGCCGGAGGTCCAGTCCTTTAGATGAGATTAGCACCGCGCAGAAGTTCATAGTCTCGACCGCTCATGCTGAGCAGGAGCACATACGAACAACCTCCCGCAACGAAGACCTACTGGCGTTCGTCGCAGGGAGGGCCTGGGGAAGCAAAGGTGGGGGACACGAATATGTCCGAGAGGAAGGGGGGCGAGACTTGCAGCGAGATGGGAGTGAGAAGGCGACATACTTACCCGGCAGCCCATATCCATTCTCCCATTGCCTACCAGGAACCTCCGGGCTTGCAACCTTGAAATGTTCGTGCGCCAGTGAATGTTGCGCGTCGGGGGAGGGGCGGTCGTAGGTGTCGCGTGCAAGGGGAGGCATCGAACGTGGAGGACGAGTGAGGTGTTGCAGTTGCGCGCGAAGGGCCGACGAGCGCTGCCCGCCCCGGTCCGGGCGCCCAGCTGCAAGTGCGCAATGAGCGCCGTGTCGCCGCGCCGCCGCGCCGCCGCGCGGCGATGCCGCGACGGGAGCGGCGGCTCGCCGGTTGGGTGTTGAGCGCCGAGCGCCGCCATCCCTTCCTTCGACGTGACAAGGCCAACTCGCGCTACATCGTCTACTCTGCTTCGCTTATATCTGCGCACAACTTCGACTATCCCCTAGTCTCTAACCCTCATCCACCTCAGCTGTGCGACGAACGGCATCCGCTCTTCGTCGCCCTGAGTTTTGCGTCGCGCGGAGGACACTCCTGCTGCACGCGCTTCTTCCTGCGTCAAACCCGCGAACTCGCGTTTCCCTGGTTCACAACGGCGTGCGATAGTACGGCGTATGTACAAGGCAGCACGGCCTGCAGCGACTGAGCTCACACCGTGCTTAGTTTCTCAGGCGATCCCGGCCTATCGGAAGACAACACGATCCTGCATGCCAACTTGGACGGAGCTGGTATGATTGACATTGTGCGGGGCTCAGTATTGTACTGATTTATTTACAGTATGTCGACGCCCGGTCGAAGGATCTGAAAGCAGGGACGGGATTAGGATTACGGCCATCGAGTACAGGTGCGGCCCTCCTGGCTGTATTTGTTACGCATTTACTTACTTATCACAGTGGTACCGCTTGTCTCTTTGACGGCTCTGGATGCGCAAGTGGCCTTGGACTTCGGAGGTCTCGATGTTGTGATCACTAGTCCCAACCAGCGTTATGTGCCCCAGTTCCCCTATATCTTGGGGGGCCGCGTGGTCACTGGGAAGGACGGGCTGTGGGGAGCTCAGGAGTACACGCGCTGGCCCCAACAATACCACCCCAATGTTGTCCATCACATGTGTATACCGACCTTGCCTGATCCTACTGGTGTCGGTCCGGGTGCTCGTATCTGGCAGCCCATCTCTCCTAGCGAATTCGAACCATCCGCCGTTGTTGGGCCTAGCAACCAGGGATATGTTCGCCAAGCCACTCAACAGGAACTGGCTCACGAGGTCGATCGAGCGATTGCGCGTTTCGCGCGCGCTGGCAATAGCACCACGGAAGCGCGGAAGCACGAAGGGTACCATATCAGCAGGCTGGCTCGCAACGCCCTCCACCGGCTGCAGCGAATCCCCGGCTCCTACATTCACGTTGTAGCGGTTGTGGCCCATATCCAGCGTCTCGTCCTGGAGCTATCCGGTTTCTCAACGTACATTGAAGTGGTGCGGCCGCGCCTCTATGATCCAAAATTCTCGACATTGGTCGCTCTCGACGTCCGCGGCGGCTTCGTTAACGAACCCGCCACCGCTCAAGAGTTCTTTCGCGTTGGCGTTCCTTTTTGGTTGTTTCAGAAATACACCCCCTCCATCACAATTCTGAACGTCGCCCACTCGTACACTCCGATCTCATCGCGCGTCTCCCTCGAGCCTGCGTTTACGACAGTCGACAAACCCATGTACGATCCCACGGGCACCTGGCAAGACCCGTCGAAGTGGGCCCCTGCATCGCTCCTGCGCGCATCGGCCATGTTGGCATCGACCTCATTGCCCCCACTGATCGAGTCTGGCCCGCCCTCTGATGAGCTCGCGACCGCGGCGAGTGCTACTACTCCGCCCGCCACGAAGCGTCAGAAGACTGAGCAGGCAAAGACAGGGAAAGCCCACCGCGGCAAGCGCGGCCTCAAGAAGAAGCAGCCTCGTCCTCTGCACCCGACGTTCAAATTTGTATTACCACCGCCCTCCTCTCTGAGCATTCCGACTATGTGGACTCAAGCTTTGCAAGCAGTGCCTGCGCTCTCAGATACCCCTCCTCACGCATCGACCTACTACTTCCCGCCACCCTTCTTGTTCGCCGAAGTCAATGATAAGTCGGCCCAGTACATGCACAATTGGCTGCGTATCCGCCGCTTCGCTCAGCAGCGCTTGGTGGATGCCACTGTGGCCGGCAGTCCGCTACGCATCGTCGAGTGGCGCGAAGCCTTACACGGCGATTACTCCGACGCCGCCCCTCCACGATCTGGCGAGGATTCAGCACAAACGAGCTCAGCATCAGAGCACGCGGCTCGTGATCGTAGACTCGCTCTGCGTCGACTTTTCGCGAGTGCGGGCGGTCTGCCATCGTACGACCCGTCTCAGCGAGCTTCTTGGGGGAGCCACAGCCTGCTCGCGCCCGATCTCCTGGAGAATCCGCACGTTTGGAAGGCAGTCGTTTGGGAGATGCATGAAGTGAACTGGAGGTGCGAGTTACGTGAGCTCGACAGAGAGATGTTGCGCACAGCCATAGCAAACAATTCGCTGTTTGAATGGGAGCGCGCCGACGCAGTTGCGAAGGTTTGGGGAGGAATAGGCACACTCAGCATCTTTCCCGAGAGCACGGAGCGTCCTGCCGTGGATTTGTGGGAGCTTCCTGATGCTCCAGACTGGCAGGATAGGCCCGAACGACGTGACGCCCTGGTGGCGTTTCTCGACGTTTTGTCGAGGTGGGCAGGGTGCCCCCAGGAGCTTTGGGCGGCTCGTTCAGCGCTGCGAGAGAACCAGGAGATTCAGCTTGCGCGCGCAGAGGACACTGCGGTGGCGTTCTACGTGCAATGTTTCTGTGCTCGTTTCGGTCGTCTCCCTATACCGCCTGCTCATCCTCCGTTCCCGTTCCCTCGCTAAAATCTTGTCATACATTGTACGCTTGACGGACTCGGTGCAATTGTCATACATATGCGATTTCCTCGTGACGCGCTCATGTATGGTATGAGTGCGCTTTGTCAGGGCCACCCGCCACGCAAGGAGCCCGGAAGTGGGCCAACGGGCCACACTTCACAAAGCGAAAGTGATGGTCCAAGGTGCGTATTAAAGTGTTCGACAGTGTAGTGCTAATCCTCGCTCCTCGCCGCTCTAGCTGCCTCTTGCTCATACCCCGCTCTCACGACTTTGCGACACACGATGCCCGGACCCGAGTGGCTCAAGAAAGACCTCGAGAACGGCATTGACCAGAAGGCGTGGCTCCTGCGGCGCATGCGCGAGGAGAGGGATGCTCTCGTTCTCTCCGGCGAGAAGAAAAGTGTGGCAGCTATTGGTAAGAAGCTAGCAGCGGAGTTCGAGGAGGAGTTTCCGCCGCTTCGGTGCTTTTTGAAGGCCAACGGGAAGATGGAGAAGGAGGTGGAGGCCAAAATTCGCACGCAGAACCGTCCAGAGGTGCGTCTTAATGTACTGCGTTCACACTTAGTGCTCATCCCGTTCGGTACAGCAAACGCGGCGCTGGGTTCAAACAAACTGGCATACGCTCGCGAACGCTCGCGGTCTTGGTGCGCCGGGTACAGTATCGCGGCCGCGCCGAGATCTCTTGGACTCGCGCGAGGCTGGGGTGGTCAGAACGCGCGCCAAGAGTGCACGCGATTTGTGGGTAGCTGACCATCCCGAGGTCGCGGAACAAACCACCGCGAAGCTGAAGGCCGAAGGCATCACCGACTCTAAGGAGGTGATGATCGCAGTCAACAAGGCGCGCTCTGAGGCCATAGACATCTCGAAGGGCGATGGCTCCTTTGCGGAGTACGTGGAACGTGCGCGACTGCTCAAGGAGGAGGCGGCGGTGGCTCGCGCGGCAGATGGTGCGAAGGACGAAGACGATGGGGAAACCGACTCGGAACGGCGCCAACGGTGAGTCCGTTCGACGGCTTGTTTGAAAATCATACTGATAATGCTACGCAAAGTCTTCTGGACGATGCACAATACACCTTGCAAACGCGGATCGTCGACTTGTCAGCCGTCAGCGAGCTCGACATTCTGGTGGTGTATTCAGGTTTGAGTGCCGAGGGTCACCCAACCAAGTGGATGTGAGTGCTGTAATTATTGCTCGAACTCGTTCTCAACATTTCGTAGCTTGGGTAGTGACGATGAACTGGTGGAGCTTGTCCTGGCCCAAGAGGACTTCAATGCCCAACTCGACACGTTCTTCGCTGGGCGCCACAAAGAACAGGTACCCGGTCTCCGTGTTAAATCCAAAGTAACACCGCCGCCGAACGCCCGCGAGCCCGAGGGCGGACTAGATGAGACGGGCCACACGTCAGGCGTACGCACGATCGTCTCTATATGCTTATATGAACTGACCGCCTTACGTAGACATCTCCGGCGCCCCCGGAGACTGCAGCGAGTGGCTCCCATGAGTCCGTGCAGTCCACTCGCAGTCTGCCGATCAATGGGGATCCCCCGATAGATACGTCAAGCTCGAACAGCTCGAGTGGGGGTGCTGTCAAAGACGCCCCGCCTGCTGCCGACAACAGGTCGCCTTCCGAGACAGTCCCTGATCACTTGATCGAGCAGCCTAAGGACAGCGCTGAGAACCCACGCAACACCGATAAGCGGGCGCCCGAAGGGTACGTCTCAGATCCACCAGTAGTATCTACAGTACTAACACTAGGCATGCAGGCCCGAAGAAGACGAAGGCGGCTCTAGATGCGCCAAGCGAGTTCGTATGGCGCCTATTGCTGAGCAGTCGCCCGCACCTGTAGACCCTTCTTCGAAGGATCAAAAAGCTACTAAGAAGGGCGGTAGAGGCAAGAAGGTAGTAGATAGTGGGAACGGCGCGACTACGGCGCCACTACGCCGGTCCCAGCGCCGCAAGTAGTGGTCTATTGTCGAAGGCATGTGGCTCTTGGTATGTAATGTCTGCTCACGAGTTGTCCCCGATTCCGTTCGTTCTGTGTAGTTGTACATTATATCGCATTGTGTTACCATAATCAACTAAGTTCTCTGTTCCCGACTGAAGGGTGGAGCATATTCGCCTGACGGGCTATACCTGACCGGGTGCCTGACACCGTGCAAGCACGACGGGGCGTTGCGCGTCGCACCGGCCGATGCGCTTCGGCCCGTGCCATGTATGAATCACGGGCCACACTATCGTATGTCGTCCAAACGCGCCTCTACAATGTGATAGCTGACATGATCTAGCGGCCACATCGCACAATGAGCCCTTCGCGCTTTGAGCCAGGGGCGAAAGCATCCGAACGCGACGCGCACATATAAACAGTTTACGCTCCGGTGCGAGACGCACAGTTCTTGTTGCACACCATGCCTCTTTCCTCCACCCCCCTCCCGCAAGCGCACTCGTACTTACCCCGCCACTCCGACCTCCCGCAGCAAGCGCAACGCCAGTGCTGCTCGCGCTGCATACCTGGCATTCAAGAGCCCAGTGAAGACTGTGGATACTAAGGACGCGGCACTGCTTCGTTTCAAGTTGTTCGCGAAAGCTCTGGCGGACGAACAACCACCCTGTGAACGTCTGTGTGGCCATGCGGCTGGCGAACTGCAAGTGCAGTATCTCACTGGCTCACGAGACGATGGTCGTTACTATTGTCTGGTACGTTTAACCTTTGATCTTTCTACCGTTATTCGGAGGCTTTCTGACACGAGCTTGTAGTGCGATCATGATGAATGCCCATATTACCGGAAGGTGCAGTTCGTCACCGAGCGCCTCTCGCGGGAAGATAAGAAAACTTTGGAGGCTCGCCGGGAGCTATACAAGATATCAGCTCAAGTGGTCGAGGAAATCACGGTGATGGAGAAGCAGATGCTTGAGCGTAAGGGAGAGCGGGGTGAGACTTCTAGCGATGACGACATGTCAAGTGAGGACGGTTCGTTGTACTTTCGCGCATGACTTAATATGAACTTCAGTGCTGACCATCTTGTCAGAATCCATGCCGTACACACCGAGTCGTTCTCAGCGGACACACGCCGCTCACAACTCGCACCGCAGCTCCCCACGCAAGAATCTGCAGCAGACATACCCCACAGCGTCAAAAGCATCAACCTCCACTAGAGTGACTACTTCCGTGGGTGGAGCACGTGAGGTCGCGGATTACATGAATATTGTTGCCTACTTGAAGGTACGTTCCAGACATTCGGCTGCCTCCTAGTGTGCGCTAACACGATGTCAGGATGGAGAACCTCCAGTTTCTTACGAGTTTCCTGTGGGCAGGGGAGTACTCCCTTGCAACATGTTCACGCCCTATGACCTAGACAGTGCACGCGAGATCGCGTACTTTACAGCTCGTTCTGGCGAGTGGCGCTTCGCCGTCCCGTCGGATTTGGACAGTTGGATGGACCTCTGTGTCGCAAACGAGGACATGTTAGTCTGGGTGAAGAACGGACTCGTCGATCTTCCCGGGATTGATTACTACACAGGTATGTGTCCGACTCCGTGTCTTGTGAACATATTGTTGACCCTTATGGCAGAGGATATTGGCCGTCCAGAATGGGGACGTCGGGCGCACCCCAGGCCGTGAGATCTTCCGAATACCATCGAATGAGCTTCTGGGACCGTAGCCCGGGCCGACGTATGAACCAGTGTACTACTTGTAGCCGCGTAGTTAGAATGTTGAAGGTCGTGACGCCGCTGTTGGTGGTGTGCGAGATTACGGGGTCTCAGGCTTGAGGCAGGCTTGAGGTGCAAGAACGGTACGCGCGCGCATGCTTATAGTTGAGGCACTTTCTACAAGCAACCTCCTCGCCGTCACGGACACCCACCACGCGCACGCCGAGAAGACGAGCGGGCGCATCGGTGACCGCTGAGGCGTTCCCCGCGGCTGGACACGGTACGTCCCTTCTCCGCACTGCGTGCGTTTGCGTCACGCGCTCACGCCTCTCCTCGGTGATGCTTCAAGGAACGTCTAGATGGCGTCGGGCATGGGTACTCAGTACTGTCGCAAGAAACCCGTCTACATGCGCGCGCGCGTGAGTAGGCCTCGCGACTCCTAGATCTCGGACTCTATGCGTACACTACAGTGTACACTCGTACAGCTTTGATTTCTAGGTGTCTTTGTACACGTAAGTCATATGGATGCTTGCTCGCGCGTTCAAGTTCTCCTTGTAGACTTTGGTATCTAGATCATGTTGGTTAGCTCGGGTAACAGCGTGGCATCTAGATGCCCGCCCACAGTGCGCCGACCTAGTCACTACCCTGGCAACTTCGCCATCTAGATGGCTTTGCGCGTGTGCGATACCCTTACAACTTTAGTATCTAGATGACTTTACGCGTGTGCTATACCCTTACTACTTTGGTATCTAGATGCTCAGCGCGCACACAGGCACAGGCTGGCCTTCGCAGCAGGCGCATCTAGATATCCACGCGAACGCACTTGCCAGGTGAGTGTCTAGATACTGGCACGCGTACTTACTCTGGCAAGAGGTTGATCTAGATGATGCACACGTCCGGCTCAGGACGGGGCTATCTAGATGACTTTCGTATCTAGTTACTCGTGCTCTGACATAGTACTTACTACCTCGCAACTTGTATCTAGATGGTGCCACAGACGTCTCAGTAAATCGTAGCCCTATCTAGATACACGGTATCTAGACGATTGCACTCAGTAAGGGGGCACCGATGGAGTATCTAGATAGCCTCAAAGTATGTATATGTTAATGTATCTAGATACTCCGCAACATATATATATATTCATGTATCTAGATATCCCTCGACTATGTAGTCCATTTTATTTAGATACCTAGACTGAATCTATACCCCGGTAAGTTGCGTATCAGACACTGAAAGCAAAGAGGGACGAATCACGCTACTCACCAGAGCAAAATGATACACGGCGCATTGCTAACAGGTTTCAGCCACAAGCATGAATTCAACTCGGTAATCATGAAGATTGCGCCGAGCGCATCGGTGATGGTAAAGAACTAGAACTTCTGTGACATCGGAAGCGGAGTGAGCGCAGCCAGCAAATTCATCTCGACGTGGCACGAGGCGCACGAAAACGACATACTGGCGGTCCATGAGAGGTTCCTGCCTGATACGCCTTAGCGCAGCCTGGAATGTGAGTGCTGACGAGCTGCGTCGCCCTCATGGCGGACGAGGCTGGTGGCGCAAACGGAGCTGGGCTCAGGGCCCATGGAAAAGCGGTAAGCGATACTCAATTGCGTGGCATATGCCCAGGGGAGACCAAGAGCACCCGAGATATGTCGCTCCCTCTGGACGGGCTGGGCGTAGCCGAATCCCCGATTACGCATGCAGTTCGGATGTTGCTGCGAGGAGCGTGTGTTCGAGGACGACGATGGTCGGAGGTTAGCGAGTGGGGTTGCCTGGAGGCTGCGCGGAAGAACCCTTGATACATTTTGAGAAGAACGTGCTGTAGGGAGAGAAGCAGGAAGTTGTCGTCATGTTCTCCGAGTGGAGCGGGAGATGGTGCGCCACCTTACGGTAGGCGCTCAGATTGACCCGCACAGATTCCCGTCGGCCGAAGGGTCCGAACCACGTGCGGTCCGACTTGTCGCCGGCGACGGAGACCGTCTAGGTATCCTCTTTCATCCATGTATCTCCATCTTTACCGCATGCACGCCAGCATTAAAAGCTGTAAGTGGTAGGAGCACTCGTACGTCAGGCTGTGCTCGGTGCGCCCATGCGGTCTCAAGATCCGAAAGCGCTCAGCGGGCCACAGAATGCGGCACTAAGTATCATACATGTAATCTCGATGAGATATGTAGCGACGCAGAGCAGCCAACAATTTAATTGTGCAAATGTACAAGGAAATCCTGGAAACGCTACTCGTTTGAGGCTTCGTTTCCCTCTCTTTGTACGATCCGATCTGGTCCGGTCCGTCCGGGTCTTGGCTAGAGGTCGATAAGTATCTAGATCAAGTCAGGTAAAGCTGGAATGATGACCTTGTCGTTTGTCTTATGCAGTGCACGGAGTGCGATGGTGCGCCTAATCAGAACGATTGACCATTAGCACCAACCTCGAAGAAACTCCCTTTTCCCTTTAAATGGCAACTCGTTTCGAGAACATCTGTCAAGGAATCAGATCATTCAGTTTATATCCACGATCGAGCGTATAGGAAATGGTTCTCAGATTTGACTGGTATGTATGTCGGACAAGAGGTTCTTCGATAGCTGATATTGGGATACAACTAACGGGGCCTAGTAGCAATAATTTAAAGCGGGAAGACATGGCTCTGTTGCGTATTCGGTAGATATCCGGAATGCCAGGGACATAGTACCAACCTGAACGTCGGCGTAAAGCCGCACAGAATCTCGGTAACAGCGCCACCATTACGACCTTCAATGCGCCTTCGAATTCTAGAATGACAGGGACACGAGCCATTTGCTAACGTGTTACGGAACGCACTGAAATCGCTACCAAACCGGGAAGAACTCTCGAAGTACTGGTGCTATCAGGACCGTATGCGATGACAGAGCAATAAACGAGCCTATAATTGCTAGCAATGCATCTTGGGCCTCGGCGTGACACGGTTCGCGTTCACCTCGTATCTCGATGAGAAATTCTATTCGAGATTAGAACGGTTTCTTGTAGACATACACCTGCGTGCTAGGCCATCAGCAAAAATGTAAAATTAACGGGCCACATCGGTCCACTTCATGATGCCGTACAATACATATAATGTACCCAAAGTCCTGCAATTCAACGGAATAGATCATTGAGTGCTCGGTATACATCACAATATGAGCCAATTCATCACAATATAGGTGGGCGACTCACGATATATCGCGATTGCCACCAATTCATCGTAATTACTTCAATGCATTGGGTACTTTGGGAGAGATTGATGCATGTCGGGGGCATTGGCACTGGCGAGGTCATTTCTAATGCACACACCGAGGAGATATGACAAGTAGAATATATTCTCAGGAGGTTCATGGCCCCAGACCTCAGTGTCTACGAGTACAATTGGCCGACCCACTACACTACCGGTTCACATTCCAACCATCCTCCTCACGCCGCCACCAGCACCCTCAAGCCCCGGATAGCCGCAACTGCGAAGCGGATGCTTACCGCACTATCCTACGGGTGGGCCAGAGCATGCGGCATGCCTCGTTTCAATGACCTTTGAGAGCTAGCACTCCAAGTCAGTCGTCGTCGTATGAATACACAACAATGACCGACAAACTCACCAAGCAAAGCGTGACTCCATCTTACTCACGGTGAACGGTGTCCAAGTGGTGCGGGCGGACGAGGAGCGCGTAGTGCTGGCAGCACGCGGGCGCGCGCGCGCGTAGTGCACACAGCTCGAGTCGTACTGCTTCGAGCACGCTGAGTACGAGTTGGGCAGGTGCTCGCCGTCATGGTTGGTATCCTCGTCAGAAAGCGACCTATCCTCGGCGCCGTGGCCTATCAGCGCTCTCAAAAGCGGGCTCAATGCGCGCCTACTAGTACCCGCTATGTTCTGAGCTTGTGAGCGCGAGCGGTGCAGCAGAAGGGGCCGATACACAGAGCGTTCAGTGAACGCTGCCCGGGGATCCTCCAGGACTTCGCAGATCTGTCATAGCGGGGGATTAATGACTCACCAAATGAGAACGCCGTACATGTAGATGCTAGCCCTCAAGTTTGAAGTCTGGTGCGGGCCTGGATGCGGACAGGGTTGGACTACTCTGCTTCGGTCTTCTTGGGGTGACGACGAGAAAGATGAAAATATACTACGCTTATGTTAACAGACATACCAGGCAGCAACAGTAATGCGAGCGCACGAGGACGAGGCATCCGTAGTCAGTGGACGTTCCGTCGACACGGGCTCGCAGGAACTCACCTAGACCCTCGAATGCAGCCCCTATACCTGACAGATGCAGTCCTATTACACCTCTCCACGTCGTCGTCCGCCGGCCTTGCATACCCCGAGGGCATGACATGGGAGCCCACAGCGGCATGAATATCGAGCAAAAGCGAAAATTTTCAATAAACAGAAAAACGTACCAATATTGATAGAACACCGCATTCGAAGGGATGCTGCACTAGTCATCCCTCAGACGACGAGATTGACAACACAAGGAAATAGTAACGTCGAGACAAGAGGTAGGATGAAGGTAAGATGAAGGAGACGGTTCTGAGACGACTGATGACGTGTGATGGCCTCATGCTGGGCCGCACCAAGCGCCCGTGTTTAGGGCAGACGCGGCGCGACTTGGAAGTTCCTATGTCGAACAGGCTGAGGCCCGCGCCGGTCACCTGTGATTCCGGGCTCTCTTCGGATGTCTACAACATCGTTGGGCAGGTTACACAAGTTGAGGGGAACGCGGATAGCACAAGGATGCAGCTTCCGTGGGCAAGGCTGCCGGGGAAGAGATGTCAAGAGCAAGGACAATAATTACCTTCTAGTGGACTCGCCGCCCTCCTATGAGTACCGGTCCATACATTATCGGCAGTGAAGTGTGATCTAGTTTACCGTATTAATAGACGCAGGGCGACCATATCTCACTGTTTGTAGCCCGAACTGCACCCCGTACACGCGCCCAGTAATGATCAAGTATTCGGAATCGCGAGCCTCTATCCATTGCCATACAGCGTGATAGTCCCGCCCTATTCTCGATGTGCCTGGATGTATCGACCCGCATCTCGACGTATCCAAATGTACGCCCCCTTATGGTGATCTATTGCGATGCAGCGCCATATGCCTGCTGAATCGCAATACAGCGCAATTGTAGCCAATGCATTGGTGTCTATCGCGGCGCATCGCGATAGGGCGCCTCTATCGCGATGCACCCAAAACTGCGCAATGTGGCCCGTTAATTTTACGTTTTTGCTGATGAGCCGTCATCTCCCAAAATTGTGGGAGCACGAGGTCGTCGAAACACATGGGGCTCGGATAACGTATATACGTTCATAACACCAATCCATACCGAAAATCACTCACTCCACAGATCAGTTACTCGACATTCGCATAAAACTGAATCATCGAGAAGACCGCAATTTATATCTAGCTGCTAAGGGTGACGATCTCCGCATAAGCACAGCAGTAGTCTTACCCAAGGCCGAAGGTCTTCATTATCGTCCATCTTGGTATGTATGTACATCCTCTGCTCTGCCTCAAGATCATGATTGAGCTTCTATTTCCGTGAGCTTAAAAATGTGCGCGAAGTCTTCTTCCCCAACCCATATGGCGCCCGTCAATACGTGTGAGAGGTTGTGTCTATCACAGCCGAGGTCCGAGGATTTACAGATCATAAACTATAGCTGTTATAGGCATCTCTGTGCTCGAAGGCGTGGTAGGTGGGCGTAAGCGGCGGGAACACACGATCACACCTACCGCCTCGGACCAACGGATGCATTGCACAGTACCCCGCGCCCGAGACAAGCTCACGAGCCCGGCGTGGGTGTCCGCGGCGCCCGGGTACTGACCCGCCGAGCTTCAAGGGCCTTCCGCATTCAGCGGCCTCCCTCGCACGCTCGCGGAACGGCGAGGCGTGCACGACGATTCATAAGTGTGCGGCTTCGGTGCAGAGCGGGTTTCCGGGGAAGCCTCTCCATGATGGCTTCTGGCCGGTCCTTCCGGAGAAGAGGCCCTGTTCCCTCGACCACCCCGGCGGTAGGCAGTTCGACGCACCGGGCAAACGCCTGGGCAGAGATTCCATCATTCTGTGGTCCTCGTTCAGGAAACGTGGCGTGTACGTACTGCGGATAAAATGGAAGGCGGAACGAGGCTCTGCAGTGAAGTGAAGTGCAGGCGGCCTCGGAGACAGCGATTCAGGGCCCGTAACGGCGAGGCCAGGCTGGTCGAGGAGGGACTAGAGGAGTGTATGATCAGATCAAGGGCCACGTACGACGGCAGGATTATTCTAGAGGTTCCAAAGCCACCAGTCTGCCGTCGAGCATTGCTGAAGGATGAGCTAGCAGACTCGTGCAGAACTGAATAGGATTCGAGCGCGGCAGCAGACTACAGCCGGAGACGTGAGATAAAGAAGAGCCCGATCAATGCATGGATAACTCGAAGTTCGAAGCTTGAACCTGAAGACGCACGCTTCCGCATGACACGATCGGCGCAGACACGCCCGCATCGGCTCATGCAATAAGTTAGTGAGCAAGCCTGATCCAGGGAGAACCGACGTCAAGCTCCGTATCGCCCCACGCCTTCGTCTGACGCGGCGAAGGGGTGCAAAGTGTCTCGTAAGCTCAGCACACCAATACGGGGCAGGGCAATGGGGATCTACATAGCGTTCAATATGTCCTAGAATGCTTGTGATGAACGCCGATCTGCGTACGGAGCGCGCTCGCGGTGTGCATCTCGTAATCTTCCAGAGCCGCGGGGTTGCTGGGTTTCATATGTGCGTCGTGGGAGTTTGCGGCTTGACTTCCCCAACGAGGATCCAGGCCTGCGGGGAATGATAGATGGGGATATTCGAGCAAGGAGCAGGTTGTATCGACACGCCCAAGACCACTAAGTTGCGCCTGGCTGAGCGGACGTCGAGAGCCAAAGAGGACAGTGGAGGTTTAATCGGATCATTCAAGCTCCGGGGAGCGACACAGCCGGGAATAGCCGGAAGGACTTTTCGGGCGCTTAGTATTATCCTGCCTCTCTTCCCGCTGTCACGCGCCTGGTTCTCCCGGATCACCAGCGTACGTCTCCTCGCATCTCGCAGTACTCTTCTGTATCGCAGTAAAGTCTGACTATATCATTCAGCACCCCTTGCGATGCAAAGCCGGAGCTGAGATAGAGAAGATCGTTTGAGCATGTGGGAATGTCATGTATGTGTTGCCTCCATCTTGCGCGGACGATGCTGTGATCGTTTACTGACGGCCAGCGCAATGACATCTCAGGAACAAATAGAGAACACCCAGTGTCATGGAAACACTTAATTATTCTCGCCCCCCGAGGGCGGAACGCCCTGTGCTCTCAAGCTTCAATACTTCGGGTCCGATCCCGATGAGAGCAGTCACGCACCGGCCACTCACGTAAATCATCTACAAGGTCGGACGCATGCAGGACAAAGATTGTCGCGACGCCGCGTGCGCCGCTCGTGGTCTGAAGTGTACGTTCAACAGGTGCGGCGTTTGTCCGCAACGGGTATGCATAATTCAACTGATCAACCCATCCTATGTTCGCAGAGATCACTCGAGGGGCGTAGAGAGGGGCGCGCTGGCTATGCAAACGCCAGCGCGAGGACAGGATTCACCCACCGTGTGCGGTCTCTTCGCCGCCCGGTCTCTTCGCCTCGCCGCAATCCGCCAGGAAACATCCTTTCTCGTCTCACCGCCCCACTTCTCTCCTCTGACCCGCGACTTCGCGAGCGCGATCCAAGCCTATCGTCTCTCGCGCTCGGGGCGAACATCTCTCCCGCGCACTCATCGCGTCACCGCGACCTCCTTCCTCGCCGCGCCCACGTCCACACCCTCTCGTACGCTCTCGGCATGCCGGCGCACGGCACACCCTGCCGCGAGCATCGGGCATTTCTGTAAGCAGCACGCACGCTCCGCTCCTGGCAGCCACCCGCGACGTGAGGAGAAAGCTCGCTCGCGTGCCGTCACCGCGCACGCAGAACGCAAGACGGGACAGCGCAGGCGCGCGACGCTGCCGTTCCCCGTCGCTGCGCGTGCCTCGGGAGCCCCGATCCGCGGCGCGCGATCGCTCCCGCGACCAGGGACGGACGGAGCATGCTAGGCCAGGGACGGAAGGTGCGTTCACACAACCTCTCGCGCACACACGCGCGTGACGTCGCGCCCCGGCCCGCGCGCTCCCGCCTGCTCCCGCGCGGTCTCAGGCGGGCAAGGGCCGCGCGGGGAGCGGCGGCGGGGCGCGCGTCATCTCCTTCTCGCCCAGTTCGCTTGCCCATTGCGGACTGCGCTCGGGCCGTCGCGCACCTCCTCGTCGGCGGCCGTGATCGGCGACCCGAGGGCTGGCACGGGCGGTGGGGTGTGGCGGTCTCCTCGGAACGTCGGCGTGCACGACCCGCGCGCTCGAGTCAGCAGGTGCTCGTCTGCAGCTCCTGCGTGGCCGAGGCGTGCCGTGGGCGCATCCGGGTCGCGCGGCGTGGTTGGGGTGCCGCGTACGGTTCGAAATGAGCGACTGTGGCCATCTGACGCGGATGCGCCATATTCGTCGACGGCGGGGGCCCTTCCGCGCCCGAAAGACCCGGCTTGGGACACCGACGATCCGGGCCGCCGTCGATCCCGAACCATCGCACGCGAGGATCTGAGACCGCGTGCGTCCTTTTTCACATTTTCTAGAGCCGTTTGCTTAACCCCATCGATGCAGACGGTTGTCTGTACATAGAGCGCTTTGGCTCCAGACTGTGTCGCCGCCTGTGATCCTGCAACCACAAACCTGCGCGGCGGTCGGAGGGCAAGACCCTCGATCCGACGCACGGCGACCGCGCATCCCCGCGAGCCCTGCCGCGTCGCGAACGAACCATTTCTGTCGTAAGCGCGACGATCTTCGCGCATTTGCTTCGCCCAGCGGAAGCCCAGGGCGGCGAAATTTGAAAAGTTTAGCGTGCACACTCGAAATTCCCAAGAAGAGGGTGCGCGCGCGCTGCACGGCGCTTCTCGCGCTTCTGGCCTCCGCCTCCGTACGCTTCCACTACAAATTGAATGTAGCGCAGGCCGCACGCAAGGACAAAGGGGGGCTGAGCTCAGCGGGTGCCGGCGGCCTCGTGCGATGGTGAGGATTCGATCTTGACATCATCCCTCAATATCTCAATATCAATGGTCGTCCGAGCGCGGCTCGCACGACTGCGTGGGCGAGTGCCTCTTTCCACTTCAGACGTATATGTTATACCCCCGCGCCCGTGTAACCCGTGCCACTCCGAATCTCACCCTGGCTTCCCGTTCAACACCGGAGAGACGTGGTTCAAGCAGCTTCAATCTTCTAACAGCTAACCCCAATTTCTAATGACGACCTGCCGGCGCTTCATCACCAAACCTATGCACCAGGCACCGGTGATGTCCACCGTGGGCCGGGGTTGCTTACGAACCTCATCTAACTTCTATCCACCGCGCCGCGCACCTCACTTCGCCTCGCCTCGCCTCCTCCCGCCTACGCACCTCGTCAGCATTGTCGAGGGCCACGAATAGCGTCGACAATCCACAACGGCTCAGCACATCTCATTCCCGACGCTCCGCGCTACACCGTGCCACGCCGCGCCGGTGGTGCTCCCAGCGCCGCGTGCGACGCTCGCACGGTAGGATTTACGTTCCTGGGAAGCCTAATGCAGCGAAGCGCACGGAAGCCGATCCTTGCCTCCGTAAGCACCGTGCGTCCCCCAACCATTGGAAGCGGCGACCGCATTGGTGAGCCCCGAGCCCAGGAGCGTGAGGCGTGAGGCGTGAGGCGTGAGGCTCGAGGCCCTCGACTGTGCTCACCCGTCCCGTCTTCTCAGCCAGCAGACGTCACTCCCCTTCTCCTTCCCGAGGTGGACTTACCCCCGAATGCTCGCCACTCCGCGCGCGGCGCGTGGCACTGGCGACGATCGTAGACTCGCGGCCGCGGCTGATACCCTCCAGCGCGGCGATCCTCCCTCAGATCTCCAGCCTGCCGGGCGACTACAGTCTACGGGGCCTCCCCGGAACTTGAAGGGTGCTCGTGCGAGCGAGACGCACGGTGAGCTGCAATCTTCACCTTCATCTCCATCTTCGTCGTCGTCACTATTTCCGTTGCTCACTGCCGCGCCGCTGTTAAGCATACCCGAGAGATGAGGTCCTGGCGCGAATCTCACTCCCCATTGCTCAGCGCTCAGAGTTCACCTACGCGAAATTCGATATGGCCACACGGGCACCAGAGGCCACCTATGGACAACCGGGCGACCGACGATCGCGCCGCGTGTTGGCGAGCGAGTCGATGGACGAGCAACGCGGAGGAGGGATTTACGGTGGGTCGTTCGACTTTTGGAGCTGTCCTCGTTTACTAGGTATGTAGTTCTTGGGCTCTCCGGGATTGGCGGTGGAGATGATGTAGCGCCGCGGCGCGTCAGGAGTTCGATCGACTCGGACAATCGCTGGCGGTGCGGTACGCGCGTATGTCGTGACTCGTGCCGTAGATCCATACATTGCTTTTACGGGCGCCCCCATAATTATAACGAGCACATATCCGAAACACCCTGGTCCCTCGGACCTGCCAGTGGTAGACATCACCAAGAACGAGTGCTTGGCCCGCGTCTTTGCCTTCCAAATGCCTTGACGCGCACGAACATATAGAACAATTACCGAGCGGCGTAGAAAGAGCGACGGGCACGGAGACGGGTGCGGACGATTCGGACTCGGACGCGGGTGCGGGTGCGGATCCGTCGAGGCGCTGGGTCTTAGACCTGTCCGTGCGGATCTGCAGTAGTATCAGCAGGAGAGGCCTGGGCGTTGTAGCATCATCCGAGGGCAGCGCGTGCTTACCGGGACTGAAGCTAATTAACTTGGGGAGGGGCAAGGCGCACGGCAGCGAAACACCGGCCGTCGGCGGGGGCGGAGCCGGGGACGTGAATGTCCCTGCCAGAACGTATTCGAACTCTGCGAGTATACAGACGTACGCATGGAACGGCCCCCGACTCGGACGCGTCGCTGACGCTGCAGATCAGGGTCCCGACTCACAGCCTGAGACGGCGACGTGCGTCATGTGTCATGCGCCGGCTTTGGCGTGAACTCAAAGACCTAAGTTCGAAGTTCGAAGTTCTCAGGAAGGGAGAGGAAGAGTGTGTTGAACGTTCGAAACAGGGCAGCGCCGGCGCCGGTCTCCGGCTGCCGGGAGAGCGGCCAGCGGGGAGGGCGGGATACTCGAAACGCGAAGAACGCCGGTGTCGGTGTAAGTGTCGTGGAGAAGGGAAAGGGGGAGCAGAGGAACGGGGGACGGTGACGGGTCGGGGAGCATGGGACGCGGTGGACCGGTATATGGATGACAGCGCGGTCGGGACTCGGGAAATGGTGGATAGAAAGCATGGGCTCCGGTTCCGGGGACGCAGACAGCGGACTTGGTGGCCTCTGGGAAGGCTTGGAGCAGAATGAAGGCTTGGAACTGAGGCTAGAATTAGGACAGGACGCGTACGGGACAGCATGGATAATCTTCATTTAAATGAGAGTACGACTGACAAACACGGACACAGAGACAGGGTTGGATAGCGATTGCAGTTCGACAGCGAGGATCCGGACGAGATGAGAGACAGTATGTACGTATGCATGCATGCTAGCGGGGGCGGTGCGTATGGTATCTGGATAGCCAAGTAGACGAGTAGACGAGTATAGACGGAAAGACGGATAGACGGATAACCGGAATGCGCGAGAGAGTCAGATAGAGGAAGAGAAGGAAACGGAGAGAGCTGTAGGCAATTGCAAAACGTGCATGAAAGTACTTCGATCCGCGCGAAAAACGCGCATATAGCCAGCCTAGGTGCGAGTGCGAGTACTGGCGATCCCAAGTCCGAGTCTGGGCGTGGATAACCGGAGCCTAGGGAGGGTAGAGGGAGCGGAGTGCTTTGGCGAGCCTAAGTCCGGGCTCGGGGCAGCCACTGAGTCCGCGGCGCGACGGGCATCTATTCTCGGTCCGAGTCTCAGACACAAGCACGACAGCCGCGGCGACATCGGACAGCGAGCGGCACGGACGCGGACACACGCCCCGCTCCCCACGCTCCCCCCGCTCCCCCGTCACTCACGCACCCACGAATCCGCAGATCGACGCCGACGCGCACCCACGGCCCACGACGCACGGGATTCACGGCTCCGCCCCGACGTCCGCGTCCTCCGAGTCGTCCTCGAGGACCGTCCACCCCGGCTGTCCTTGTCCCTGTCCCTGCCCCTGTTTCCGCGCAGGCGAGGGCGACATGTCCTGGAACGCCGGGCGGAGGCGCGTCGATCCCAGCGCACGCCCGGCGGTGCAGTTGCACCCCGGCACGTCGCATGCTTCGTTCTCCTCCCGCTCCCTCTCTCGTTCCCGCTCTCTGTCTGCGGCTTTGGAGCTGCGCTGCTCTCCACCAACGGCAGCCGACAACCGCCGAGGACGCATCTGCGGGGAAGGGTACGGCCGCGCTCGGCGTGCCTCGGGGGAGGAGTCTGCTCTCGGTCTCAGGTCTCTTTCCCTCTCTCTTTCCCTCTCGCTGACTCTTTCCCGTTCACGTTCCCGCTCCCGCTCACGCTCGCGCACACCAGCACCCCCACGCAAGAACGACTCCTGCGGCTCCGCGAGCCCCGGCTTGTGCAGGAGCGCCACGCCCTCCGCCGCCCCGTCCTCCGCGCCCCCGAGTCCGTAGTCGCCCGCGGCGCGGTGGTGCCGCTCGTACGCGCTCGGGGGCAGCTCGGCCTGCGAGGGGTGGTCGCGGTAGTACCCGTGCGCGTGTGGGGGAGGGGCGGGGAGGCTGCGGGGCGTGGGGGGGAAGGGGGAGGTGACGGCGGAGATGGGCGAGGGGAGGAGCGATGGGGAGGGTGAGGGCGAGGGGGCGGGCGAGAGCGAGAACGAGGGCGATGGCGAGCGGGACGAGGAGCGGGAGCCGGAGTCGTACCCGGACGTAGAGAGCGTACGGCTGTCGGCGCGGTGGTATACCGGCGGGGGTGGGTACCCTGGGGGTGGGTGGAGGTTGTAAGGCCCTAGCTGGGACGGGGTGCGCACGAGGGTGGCGGAGGAGGTCGGGGAGGGGGGCATGATGCGGGCGACGGCATCGCGCCGGCGGGTGGCCGTGAGATGGTTGCGGTAGTGCCTGCGCATGTTCGAGTTCACGTTGAACTTGCGGTTGCAGCCCGGGTAGGCGCAGGTAAACGCTGCGGGGATATTTCAGTCATCGATCTCCATAGGGTTAACGTCAGAAACCAGACGAGACTCACGCTTTGCGCCGGTGTGGGTGTTGACGTGGATGGCGAGGCTGCTGGGGCGGTTGAACCGCTTGTTGCAGTGGGGACAGCAGTGTCTCCGCTCGGTGTCGTCTGCGGTGGCGTTCGCAGCGAGCTTTGCCTTGCCTGCAGGGACGGACACGACCGAATTGGGGACTGGGATATCCACATAACGGGTCTTCCCACGGCTGCTGCTCGAGCTTGCCGAGTGCTGGAGTAGATACGCAGAAGGTCGGCCGAGCCCCGTAGGGGCCGCGGAGGGCTCCAGTTCATAATGGGCCGGCATCGGGCGGACGTCGGATGTGTAGACGGAGGGCGGGTGTGGGCTGGAGACGGCGGTGGCGTGGGACGGGCCGGGCACGGAAGAGTGCTGCGACCAAGAGCGGGGCGGAGCAAGAGAGGAATGGAGATGTGGTTGTGGGATCTGCGAGGGTCCTGGAGCACAGCAGGAGGCGGAGCAGGGCGGGACGGCAGAGGCCGCATGAGAGCGGACGGGACCTGTTGAAGAATGCCGGTCGTCACGGAGGATGTGCGATTCTCGCGGAGCGGGCGGGTGTGACTGCGGGGAGGACGGGCTTGAGGACGGGGCGAAGGCGGGAGACGGCAAACGAGACTCACCGGGACTGGGAGGGGTTGGAAAGACGGGGACGTCTTGGGTGGCGGGAGGGCACCGCGGAAGAGGTCCTCTGTGTTGGGACGGGCGGTGAGTTAATTGCCGGACATAATCAAGTGCGTCATGGACTCACCTGGAAAGAGTTCGTTGAGGCTGGGCAGCGGTGCCTGAACGTTATCAGAGTCTGACGCTGTCGAGGGCGGGGAGCGGGAGGAGCGGCTGGGGGCCATGGCGGGCGCAGGAGCGGGCGCTGGCAGAGAGAGAGCTTTGTGGGGAGCGGGGAGAAGGACGAGGGAGAGTGGCGGAAGGCTATATAGCGGAGGGGCGTATAGCGGTGGCGGGGCGACGGTGACAGGTTATGGCGGAAGGCACGCGAGGATGATCGACCGCGTTATATGGGACACTCGCGAGGCGCCGCTCGGCCGTGTCGCGATCGCGAGGAACGCCCGCTTCGAAATAGACCGCGATTTGCTCGTCCCAGGGCCTCCGCCGTCCCAGATCTTCCCTTCCCCATTCGTCCCCCCTCCGCCGCCCCTCCCCTTGCCTTTTACGCGCCCCCGTGCCCTCTCCGCCCTCCGCCTTTGCCTCCGCCCTGTCCGCACCTGCCTGCCTGCCAGCACCACGTATGCGGGAACCGCCCCACGCTCTCCCCGCGCTCGGACGCTGCTCGCGTCAGGCCCGGGCGGGCGCGCCCAGGGCCACGCCGAGGGCGAGGGAGATGCGCGGTGGTGGATGGGGCCGATGCGGATGGGGCGATGGACCATCATCGACGCGATGGCCAACGCGATGGCACTCGAGATGCACCGTCCGCGGCGGTCTGCGTCTGCAGCTGCCGGCGCCTGCAGCCTCTCCCGCACTGATCTGCGCGACCCGCCCCCGCGGAGGCATTCTCCCCAATCCGGCACATCGTCCCCTCCGGAGATCCAGATCGTGCCGATTCGCTCCTCCTGCCTGTCCTGAGAGCTCCTCCCAGTCGCCCGGCCCACTGGCACTGGGCAGCTGCTGCAGCGCCCGCCGCACGCGTGTCCTCCCGCGCCCGCGCCCTCGCCCTCCGAATTGTGGGCCTCCCTCGCGCCGCCCTCTCTTCCCCTCTGCGCCCCGTCGCCCACACCCGCTCGCGAGCAGCCCCGTTCATGCGCGCAGCCCACCCCTGTATCCACCCGCAACTGCTTCCTTCCCTGCTCCTATCATCACGGGCGGCGCGAGCGATATTCAACATTCAATTTTCGATATTCGACGCGCGCACACCGATCCCCCCCTGCCCCCACCGCTTCCCCCGTGCGTTCCCCGTTCCCCCGGCATTTCGCGCGCGCGCGAATTTGACTGCGCGCTCGGCGAGCTCCAGCGACGTCCCTCGCGCCCGCCCGCTCTTCTTCGGATCGCCGCCGCACTCGAACCCGCCCGGCCGCGCGCGGGGACCCCACGTCCTCGCCGCCCTGCATCGCCCAAGTTCGAGTTCGAGTTCGAAGAGAGGAGTCGAGAGAAGAACGCGCAAGATAGAAGCGCGAAGCTACCACCAGCTGGGACCACGACCGCGACTGTGGCCATCCCCGGGAGTGCACGGGCCCGGCGCAGAAGCCCCCGGTCGGAAGACTCGAAGGGTGGAAGGCTTCAAGCTTCAAGGAGGGGCGGGGGCGGGGGCGAGGGTGCGAGCGCGGCCTTCCCAAGTCCTCCCTGAGTGCGTCGAAACTCGAATCCCTAGACGCGGCTCGTGCAATATGCGGGGAGCGCGATGGCAAGCCCAAGGGGGCAGCGGCGACGGCGACGCGAGACGTGGAATCACCCCCTGGTAGGCCTACTGCCGTCCGTCCGCGTGCGGGAGCGGTACCGGACTCCGCAACCGGTAACGAATTAATGAATATTGCTCTCGCATGCGCAGACCGCAGGGATGCGATCAATCACCAGCCACCAGCAGTCGCTCTGGGACCTGCGGCCACTCCTCCCGGCGCGCCACTCGGGTACAGTCGTCGTCTACGCACCGTGGCCGATCCGGAGGCAGGGGAGCGCGCGCGCGCGCGCGAGCGAGCCCGAGCCCGAATGCGAGTCCGAGCGCGCCCCCTTGCAGGGTCGGAGTGCGTGTGATGCGCTTCCAGCCTCCCGCGACGCAGCGTTATTGCTCGGATTGTCTTCCCCTGCCTCAGCTGTGCGCGCGTACACATACGTACTTGCTGTGTATTGATGTAGGGTAGACGGACGGGCGACTGGGACACCTCCCATCGTCGTCATGTCTAGTACATAGCAGCTAGCACATACCGTACCGGCCCCCCACCGGTCCCGCCCCAGCACAAAGTTACAGTTCCAACTTACTGTACGAGTGAATGCGCGATCCGCGACCGTGTACCTAAGCTATTTTTTTTTTTTTTTGAATCGAATAACGTGTTGTATCCCCTACTTTCGATACATCGTACATGACGGGACCCGCGGCAGGGCCAGGGCGGGCGGGGCCGAAGCCCATTAAATAATGCTACTGAGTGCGAGACTTAGCAGCAGGGTAGACGAGGAGAAACGAACATCACGGTGGCGGCGAACGAACTGGAAAGAAACCCGGAACGGGAGGGGGAATAAATAGGAGGCGTCCGAGCGCGGTCACGAAACGTAAATCAGTCGCTAGCGAAGTAGACGCGGCAGAGGCCAGCGCCGGTGTGGAGGCCCGGGGGAACGAGCGGTCTCCACAGCTCCGTCTCGGGGACGGGCTGATCTGCGAAGGTGAACGCAGTAGGGTTGTCCTGTAGGAAGTCAGTGATTTTAGGGAAGGGGTCGAGTTCGCGGAGGAGCGCCTCCCAGCTCGCCGCCTGGAAGCGGCGCTGGTACCATGCGCAGCGGAAGAGGGTGTGGTCGCGGGTGTGGGCCCACTGCGCCAGCCCGGGGACATAGTACCACGCGCGCCCGGCCTCCTTGGCCTCGGCCTGGCTTGTGGTGGCGAAGCACCAGCACCGTGCGTGCGACTCATCTCGACGGATGCGTCGCGCGTACTCGCCGGTCGGGGCGTGGCCCGTGAGGCACCGAATGGTGCGGGCGGTGAGGGTGGCGCTGCGGCCGACCTGCTTGATCGGGATGCGCGCGCCCTTGTGGGCGAGTGTGCAGAACGCCTTGTGGCGGGGATAGTCGCGTCCGAAGTACGCGTTGTGCCCTTTCGCCTGCGCCTCCTTGTTCCACTCCGCCGTCATGTTCTGGGCGGAGTTGGCGCGGGACCAGGAGATCGATTCGGGAATGGGTTCCCTGAGGGCGACGCCTCGTCGCGTCGAGTTCGAGGTCTGGCCGACGAGAAGGTCGACCGACTCGTTCTCGCGAACACCGACGTGGGATGGGCAGTAGGAGATGTGGAGTGTACCTAAGCTATGACGCGGGCGTACGTGCGCCCAGGCCCTCTCAGGCTCCCCCCACGCCCTCATCCCGACCGGCGACGCCTCGCGGAAGCAAAACGCAAAACCGCGCGAGCGAGATAGGCTCAACCGTTCTCTCGGATTCGCACTCGGATTCGGATTCGGATTCGGATTCGGATTCGGACGGTCCATCCGCTCGCCCATGCATGGGCCGTGGACCACGCAGCGGATGCCCCATGCCGGCAACGTAAGTCTGGCTCGGGCTCCTCGCGCCGGCAGAGTCGGTTTTATTGTGATTGTGATTGTGACGGCTTGCGCACCGTGGCTTACGGCTTACGGAAGGGCGAGCGGGCGAGTGAGGACTATGGGGCATGTATCGTGATCGCCCGCTCGCGTGTCGTGAGCGCGACGCGAGCCTGTCGGTGGCGTGCTCATACACACGGCGCCGCGAGGGGGCGATCGCTCGAGCTCTGTCGTGCATGTGCTACTGTGTCTGGAGGCGTGGGAGGCCTTTACTACGACATCTCTTCAGAGTTCTGGGCGAGGCCCGGAGGGAGGGTAGCTTTGCGCACTGCAGTCTGCGCGCGCTGCGAATCGCGGGCCGTTCGGATTCGAATTCGGGGTCGGTTTCGGATTTGGATTCGGAGTCTGGGCTTGGAATTCGGGATTCGCGTAAGTAGGTATTGTAGGCGGTACGATACAGGACACTTGCGCATGCGAGATGACAGCTGCAAGGGCCCGCCACACTCCGCACTCCGCACCCCGCCCCATCCACCGCGGTCCACAGTCCACGGCCCACGGTCCGCGCGCCACCCGGGCGACTCGCGCCGGCCCTCGGGCTCGTCGGCCCTCTCGCCCCCTCACCCCCCCTCGTCCCACCCGCCCGCTCAAAGCCCCCAAGAGCCAGAGCCAGAGCCAAAAACCGACCGCGAACATCGAACGTTCAAACGTCGAAGCTTGAAAGCTTGAACCGTGCCCGCGCGCCCCACCCCCCCCCAGCCGCGCTGGGTCCGCCTCGCGTCCACCGCGCTTCACCGCCGCGCTACTAGCTATGGGGGAGAACTAGGGCTCCATGGCGTTGGCAAGCGCGAGCGCCTTGGGATCCCAACATGCGCCCGAGCTACGAACGTGCGCGCGGCCTGAGCGGGGGCCCGGGGCGTAGGAGCGGGGAACGAACGCGCGGCGGAGGCGAAGGCGGAGGCAGAGGCGGAGATCGCGCTGGCTCTGGATCGGCCCGCGTGCGTCTCAGTCTCGCCTTGCTTTGCGCTAAGGCTTTTATGAGGACACACGCGCGGAAGGCGGCGGCGGTGGCGGAGAACGAGCAAGATGAGGAGCTTGAGGACGCGAGGGCGGACATGAGCGGAGCCCGCCCCTGCCACTGGGTCGGAGACTGAGTGCTAGAGCCAGTTGGCAGGCCTATCTGCAGCCTGCAGTTACTGTACATACGTACGTATCTCATCCGCACGCGTTCGATCTCGTCCCGTAAAGTTCGTCCTATTGCGTCGGGTTCCACTTCGTCCAACTTCACCTCACCTCGCCTCACCTCACTTCCCTGTATCCCGATACTCTCACTGGTACTGCCCACAGCCCGTATGTGACCCTCCACGCCCTTTCTACCTACCCAAAACACCAAGACGTCCTCACCGCCGGGTGGACAGACGTCCACGCAGGGTTTGCGTTTGATCCAGATCCCACACGCCCGGATATAGATCGCGCCCATGCTCAGAGCTCTCGTACTCCACTGCATCCGCCCCCCGTACCCGCGCCCATACCCGGCCATGGGACCCGGACGGTGACGGCAAGGGGCGGGATTGTCGCTATGATCGGCGACCCAGGGGATCATGGGGGCGGGGATCCTCGTCTGGAATACGAATACGTTAATGTGTAATGAGCTTTAATGGATTCGTGGGGGCGTATCAGGGCTTCTCCCGTCTCCATCCCCGCGCCCGCGCCCGCGTCCGCACTCGTGTCCGTGCGACCACAATACTGTGCTGGTACAAGGTCCAAGGACGTGTGTGTGCCTACTGTGTGCACGCGCGCGCGCCCATGCCATACACATACGCACTTCTTGGCAGCTCGCAGGCGAGTTCGCCTGGTTGTAGCAACACCGAACACCGAGCCCCGACCGACTCCGAATCCGAGTCCGAGCCCGAAGCTCGAACGCGCCCGGAGGGCCTCAGGTCAGGCTTCCACCTGCCCCGTCGCCTGACTCTCGTCCCCGCCAGAACGTCGTAACGTCATATCGTTTTATTGTATCCCGCAGCTATTGCATCCATCCTTCTTTCCATGATGGATCACGTTCTCGCCCCCTTGTTTTCCCTGTTTTCCGCCACTTGTTACTGTTGCGTCCGACTCGCGCTCACACTGCGCGATCCCCGCCGTGTGAGCGCGTGCCTGCGACTCGGCGAATCGTAAATGTGTTTACTTGATTGTGTCCGCTGTCAGTACGCGCATCTTCACTCCCGAGTATACTCTGATTTAAACAGTGTATACTCGGGAGTGATAATGTGAATCGTGATGCCGGGATAGCGAGTGACATCGAGAGTGGGAATATGTGGAAATCTAGTACCACGGGCCCAGGGCGTCTCTTGTGGACCCCGCCGGTCTCGGTTCTTTAAGGAAACCTCGAAACCTAGGACGATCGAATCTTGAAGCTCCGAGTCGAGCGACGGAACGCCAGTACGACCCGGGTGGAGACGACATCTGCAGGCGATAGCACCAGAGCGCAAGCGCGAGCATGCATCGCTATCCGGATTTCGATGATCCCGAGCCCTTGGTCCCCAGGGGCTAGATGGGTTCAATGCCGAATGCCTCTCAGCCTCAGGCTTCTTAGGAGAGCGTTGTATGGTCGCGCGCGTGCGGGCTGCTCTACCATCGGGGACCAAGAAATCTGACCACATATTATGTGTAAGTACATCGACTCGATTCCAGACGCGGTACGTACTGCGGCACTTCGAGCGCGTGTGGAGCGGGATTCGTAATTATGAACTCTGAATCCTGAATTCGGGATCTGCATAGGGACTCCTGGCAGGACGCGGGACCGCGGGAAGACCTAGGGGATTAGCGGAAGCGAGTAACATATCCGTAAGTGACATATCCGTATCTCAGTGGGGGATATCATGCGCGCCGATGAGCATGAACCCGCGCCGATGCGGACGAGGAAATACCACAGTCGCACCACAATACGAACTCAGGCAGCGAGGAGGAACGGGCAACCCCTACTCTACACTGACTTGCGCGCCCATCTCCCACCTCCCCTCCTCACAGCCTCACAAAAGGAGGTATCAGATACGTATCTCCCAGCGCCCCGCGCACGCGCGAAAATCCCGCAAACGGCGATACTTACGCGGCTCGAAGCCACTCGCAAGTTCCGAAGAACGAGCAACGCTCCACATTCCACAGCCCGGTCCACAGGAAGAGGGCTGGGGGTAGAGTGGCAGAAGGGCGGTGCGTCCCCGGTATGCGTATGCAGTGCGCAGAAGAAAGAGGAAGATTGAAAGAAGGAAACGATAACGAAACGTCGACGCTCGACGGGAGGAAGTGGCGGGCGAAAGGGTATAGGAGTTCTTCTCGTGATCAGAGAATACGCCATCTCGAGCTCCCCGTGGCCCGCGCGCGCGCCCACACGCGCGAGAATCTGGCAAACGGCGATGCGCGGCTCGAAGGTGCTCCCCTTGTTCAGGTGGTTGTGTGTGTCCGTAGGGCAGTGTATGGGAGCGCGACGATACTCACTGCGAGGAGACAAAAGGCGCGCAGGTCACGCGCCACGACCCCGAGATACTGCCAATCTCAATTTCGAGAGTCAAGACTCGGATCGCCGCCGGCGCGCCGCACACTACCGCACTCCCGCGCTCCCGCGCTCGCGCCCACAAGCTCGCGAATTGAATCTAGAAAACCGAGAACTGAAAAACGACAATCCAGCAAATCCCGTAAACGGCATACGGATGCTCGGCGCGCCCGCGCCCGCGCTCGAACCCTTGTGCAGGCGGTTCTGTGTGTCCAGGATGCGGTGTGTGGGAGAACGTCGATACCCCTGCGCGCCCAAGAAAACAAAAGGCGAAGGCGACGACGAAGAAGGCGAAGAAGACCAACCCGCCCACAAGGGCGGCAGCGCACGGCACGGCGTGGCACGGGGAGAGGATCCGCGGCGCAGCGCAGCGCGTGGACGTGGAAGGCTGGAGTCGCTTTTGGGTATTGTGGCGGCATAGTAACGTACAATTGTGTCCCGCCCCTGGAGGATGGTGCGCGCGGTGCGTGTTGCGTATTGTAGATGCGGATGCAGATGTGAGACGTGGATAGGACGGTGGGCGCACGGGCGCGCGATAGCTACTGCGCGCCCGCTCGCCCACCCTTCCTGCATCCGCGCCCGCGTGTAGAAGGACTGAACTCGACATACAGTACAGACGGGTCCGCGCGGGCCGTCCCGGTACCCCAGCCTCCCAGGGTTTGGGAGACCCTACCACCGGGGACGGACGCTCCGCGGCGCGATCGGTGGTGTACGTGTGCACGTCGAATAGGCATCAGAGCGGGCGGAGGTGCGTACCTCTAAACGGAAAGTAGAAACGGGAGGGATGGGGCGGATCCCGGATTTGCAGAGGAGCGCGGCACTCCGCGGCGCGGCGCGGCATGGGGAGTAGGGAGCGGAGTACAGAGGGCCGGGAGCAGGGAGCAGGGAGCAGTTGGGGGGGGACAGGGCCGGCGGCTCCCCGGCGTATCCCCCCAGGCCCGTTCGAGATCCGGTTTGAGTTCAACGCGTTCGACTTCGGCCTTGTATTCGACGTTGTGCGTATGTCGCGATCGAGGTTCGCGCGTTCGCGCGGCGCGCCGCTATTACATCAAGTGGCAAATAGGCGTTCGCCCCGCCGGCGCCGACGGCGCGCGAGTCGCTATGTCTCCGTGCGGTGTGTACTCGCCGTACACATACGGATACTGGTGCGGATGCATGATGCGCGCACGGGTAGGGGGAGAGGCGCGCGGGCGCAGATCCCGCGCGCCGCACGCCGCGCGAGCGTGAGTGCTAAGTGGCAGGTCTCCCCGGGAGCGCCGCGGCGCGTCCACGCACAGAACAAGAGTCGACGTAAGAGGGCAGAGGGCGCGCCGCGCGGTATTGTACGTCTTTCATCGCGCATCGCGGCGACGCTATTCTGCGGAGGCGGGAGCGTATTCGCTCGATTGACGCGATGTTTGCCTCGCGATCGGAGTGCCAAGAGCGCGGCGCGCGGGGTTCAGAGTGGCGGAGCGGTGGACATCGATGCGGCCAGGGCGGGGGCGCAGCAGTCGGTGCGCAAACCCAGGCCCGTACTGTTCATGCTTCGACTGTGGAAGTGCGGACGTGCGGGAGGCGGGGCGGGGCGAAGTGCCGGCGGCGCGAGGAGGCGAGCAGAAGCCCCGCAGCCAGCTAGCTAGTAGCCTAGCTGCGCCCGCCCTTGCCCTTGTTCTCGCGCGCGGGTCCCCGGATAGGCGTCCGGAACTCTCCCTCTGCGAGTGAAGGCGATGTACAGCTGCAGAAGAGCGAAGGACGAAGGACGAGGGACAAAAGGCGAAGAGCGAAGGGGTAGCTGGGGAAGGCACATCGACGTCGAGATGTCGAACGCGCGGGCGCGGGCTCGGGCGCAGAAGGCGGACATTGTCTGGGCTGGATCGGATTGGATTTGGAAGCGCGATCGGCCGCGGCGCGTCGGCGGAGGTGAATGCGGAAGTGGACGCGGGGAGGACCTGGGAGACGTTCTGGTCAGCTCGGCGCGATGCGGCGCGGAGCGGTGCAGGGTGGATGTGCTATATGCGTACGTCCAAGTATCGTTGTACTAGTCGCGACGGCTTCGCGAGGCACGATGCGGATACCGCTGCTGCTTGCTGCAGCCAACCGCCGCCGCCGGCTGGGGCGAGAAGACGAGTGGCGTCCGCGGGGGACAGCCATATCCACGAGTCCGAAGGTGACGCGGGCGGGCGCAGGGCTAGGGAAAGCCCAGGAGCCTGGAGAAGGCGAAGGCGAAGGAGGAGCTCGAGGGAGTGCCGCAGGCCCGTGGCACAGGCCGCCCTTCTTCCGTCGTCATCGGCGGAATGCGCGGGCGAGGATCCTCGCTCGGATGCTGTTCTTCATTGAGCATGTCGGCGCGGTGCGATATGTTCGGAGCCATACCTCGACGCGGGTCGTCCTCGGATGCAGTGAAGACTTGGTGACGCGCGCGGGGCCCTGCGCCTGCGCCTGCGCTGCGTCCGGTAAGTACTAGCGCAAGAACTAGTAGTACTGCGCATCGTGCCTCTCCCCGTTGGCAATTAGTGCATCTGCAGGGCAGGCTGGGCATCATTGACCGGCCGGGGGCGCGGGGAGATTCTGAAGACCGGGGCTAGGACCGGGAGGGGAAAGCGGGACGCCCCCTCTCGCTCGCTTCCGGTCTCCGGAGGATCGATCCCAGGGGAGAGGTAATCCCATCCCAACGTTAATGGCGGGGAATTAGAAGCCGCTCCATGGCCGTGGGTGGGGGCACGGAACGTTCCCTGGCGATCGCTGGCCCCGCGCGCGGGGCGAGAGCGTGGACGGGGGCGTGCCAAAGGAAGGGCGGGGCGCTCGTCCGCCGATGCCCGCCGCGTGCGCGAGACGAGTGCGTATGGCGCGCGGGTATGCGTAGCCAGCTGTCGGCGTAGCTTTGATCGTACATCCACCGTACGCGCGCCGCGCTGCGCCCCAGAAACGTCTCGCGACGTCCACTGTCTAGCTGCACGCCCGCGTTCGTTCGTTCGCTTTTGTCTTGCCATGCTGCCGCGCATCATGCAGCTGCCCCGACGTCTTCAGACCTCATCACCCTCCGCCACCCCCGCCCCGGACCCCGCCTCATCGCGGCCGGGAAGTGGCGGCGGCACTGGCGATGGTGGGGGCGCACACGCGACGTCACGACGAGCCCGAAGCCCGCGCCACCGCCCGACGGGAGGGAGCCTGCGCGGGCTTGCCCACGGGATCGGCTCAGCGGCCACATGCACGTCCTCGACTCTCGAGCACAGTACTCGACTCCCGAGTTTCGACGCCGCCCGCCCGGCGACTTGTCGTACTCGTTCGCGTCCGGCGCGCGTCCGGGCTCCCGGGGCTCGGCAGGAGCTTGCTCGCTCGACGCTCGACAGCGCACGACACGGGGGGAGGGGATCTTCCCTTCCACCTGTCCGCGCCGCGGAGCGCGAAATGCAGGGCCCGATAAGGCAGGGTGGGGCGACGTGGCGAGCGAGGCATGGGAGGGCGATCGGCGGGGGAGCTCGAGGGACTCAGGAAGGGGGATTGACATTGGCGTTGGCGTTGGGGGGGTGCGTGCGTGCGTGCGCGGACGTCAGCGTGACGCGCGAATCCGAGGGCGCGTGGCGGGTCGAGGAGAGCCCGGCTGTGTGGAAGAGGAGGGTGGAAGACGTGGAATGGCCGGTGGCTGGGAGGCAGGGGCTCGAGGCGAGTCAGGTAAGGCGCGATGTGGACGGACCCTAGCTGGGTGGGCGGTCGCACGGATCTGGGCCTTACTCTCAATCAGTTTCGGTGGCAGGAGCAGGGAGTCCTCGGGCTGGGGAGACAGTACTGAGGTACGTACCGCGGATTGGATTGCCAGTAGATTGGATTGGATTGGATTGGATTGGATTGGCAGACCCGCACGACGCCCGCGACCAGTGCCACGAATATTGGAATCGATTGCCGCAGCACCCACCCCCTTCCATCCTCCATTGCAACCCGATACCTGTGTCCCAAGGCGCGTCTGCAGCTGTCCGTGCGCGGCCAGTGCGCCGCGCGCCGTCAGGACGCACGTCCGAGCCTGTACGACAGTTGCCGGATTTGCGCCGCGAGCATGTGCTCGCGGTGCCACCGCGTACGTCATGTGCACCCGCGGGGCCAGCTCGGGCCTCGTTGAAGGGACGTGTCACGTCCGAGCCTGTCCGAGCGGGAACAAGGCGGTCGGGACTCGGGCGTGGGTGGCACCAGTGCGGCGACTGCTGCTGCTGCTGCAGGTGAGGGAGCGCGTGGGTGTGGGCGCGGTGGACGAAGAGAGGCGGCCTGACTGCGCGCCGCTGGCGAGCGCTGAGCGAGAGGTGAGAGAGGTGACGCGACGCGCGGGAGCGCGCGCCTCCATCAGGATCTGCGCTCGGCACGCTTCGGCACCGGTGTCTTGGTGGAACCCCGGGCGTCCCTAGATCGGAGATCGCGTGGGGCTGCGCGGCGCCAGGCGGCGCCCGACGCGGGCTCGGCGTCAACGTCGGCGTCGCGGTCGAGGACCGGGCTGCCCAATTGAATTTGACGGGCGGGCGCCACGTGTTCAACTCCGCGAGGCGGGCAGCTGCCGTCGTCGTCCCAGCGCGAGCCTGAAGGCGAGGGCAGACTGCACGTCCGACGCTCTTGCTCGTCCCTTCATGCAGCCACGTCGACGCCTCTCTCCGACTTACCCTCCGCAACCCCGCTGCACGCGCCGCGGGATGTGGCTATTTTCTTTTCAATGCAACGATCACCTTCTCGTCGCCCGCCATCACGGTTCCACGGTTCTCAACATCGCCATCGCCGATGTCGGATTTTCCCTGGGCGGAGTCGGCGCGCCCACTAGTTCTATCTGTTTCTCGCTCTCACCGGGCGGAGCGCAGCCGGTGTGGTACGCTTAATCGTTCCTTCTTGTGGGGGTGAAGGGGCTAACTTCGCTCATGCGGCGTAGGGATCTCATGGGCGCGTTGGATATGGCTTGGGGAAATTTTCAAGCATCCGGTTGGAATTGAGGGAAACGCAGTGTTGTCCTCGGCAAGCGCGAACGACCGGGCGGTGGTTGCATACCGCAGACGCTATAGGCACGCCGTTTCAACGAGGATCGTCGGTTTTTAGAAACGACAGGGAAGGCAATAAGTTTTCACCGTGATAGAGGCGTGTATATGCGCGCCTCAGCTTCTGTTGAACGCATCTTAAATTTTCAACTGTTTCAGCGACGCCTGGCTCGTGCGCGCACGTCGATACGCGGCGGTGAAGGTTGTGATTGCTTGTGGATGCCGATTACATATGCTACGTGGTACGTATGTAGCAGTGCGATGTCCTTCACGTCTCTACTTATCTTCCCTCGATCTGTTTCTCCCTTTGTAGTACCACTACTCGAACCCACTTCTAACCTTGAAAAACCTCTATGCCTGGGGAAACTATCGCGAACGAGCAAGGAATAGCGCATAAGGCATGAGATGCCGTGGCGAAGTCGGAGAAGAGTAACCCTACCGAAGACGTCGGTCTGCTGGGCTTTGCCCCGTACGTACCTCAGTTCCCCGGATCATACACCCTGGGCTGATGCTGCGAGGTGATTTGTCTTTGCGCGCGTGGGGAACTTTTCTGTCTGCAGACTAGCGATGGAGCGTTCGTCAAGAGTTATCGTGATGCCGCAACAATGCAGGATAGGGTGATTCCGAGACGAAGGGTGAGTGTATCCGTGTTGTGTCCGTGTTTGGATATATCTGAAGCTTGTGATGGGCAGAAGAAACCGCGTTCGCGCGCCAAGTCTTTACTGCGATTGTTTCTGCGCTCACGACGAGGCCCTATCCGCCTTTTCATGTACATTTCCATCCAGGCGTGGACGTATACGATTTTGGCGAGGATGGAGGTAAGTATATGCATATCGTGGCCCAATCAGAGACCCATACGAGCTCTTCAGCTGTAACAACACCCGTTCCGTGAACATCTCCATATGTGCGTTCAGGTTGCGCTATCGCTGGTAGTGGTGGAGTATATGCGTTGCTTGGTACGTCGGTTCGGTAGCGATCTTCACGCCCCTTCGCTGAGCTATCGCACTTTAGTCCTACTGTGCACCGTTGTGTCGTCCTATCGACGGCACTTCATGTGTAGTAGTTTTGAGCTGTGGGTACGAACATCCGGGGCTGTTGTATAGGTAGATTACTCGGTGAGTCACGACGACACACTCTTTCTACGAGATCCTCAACCTGGGTCCCGCTCCGCAGCACTGGTGTACGACACTGACTCTTCCGTAGATATCGTAATGGGGAAGAATGGCTTTTCAAATCCTTGCAAAACTTTGAAGTTCCCCACCGCTCGTCGTGCGTATTCAGGAAGCGGATTGCATAGTCGTGACCATGATACGGGTGCGTGAATCCGCGCCTGAATCTCACCTCGACCCGTCTAAGTTTCCAATGACTCTAGCAACCATCCTTCCGTCGGCATGCCCCCGTGTCCATTCGGCCTTGAACTTTGGGACCGTTCGCAGAAGCTGATTGCATGTGCTTACTCGGTACTTATTGTGATACGACGTCCTCCGTCTATCGTAATATTTGCCATAGCCTTCGCGTCTCAACCCGGTCCCGTCCTACGTCACGCTCTCTTCAAGCTGAAACGATTGCTTCGGCTGTCTCTCGACATTTGCCTAGTGAGAGAACTGTACTCACAACGGTCGATAAGGATTTATTATCGAATGGAAGGACCCGGCAGCAATGATCAAAGGCGATGGAACTCTCATGGGATCGGAGTGTACGGCTTTGCCGACACGGCAGCTCGCCGGCGGTGCGTTCATCAGAGGAAGGAATGGCGGTGGGGAGGAGCTGTTCAAGATGCTGAGCTGAGGTGACCTCCGAGGACGTCCGGACAAGCCGTGAGTAGTTTGCTCGTTGGGTTTTGGCCGGATGTTCATATGCTGGGATACCAAGTACGCACCCGTGTCAAGGCCTGTGGGCACCTGTCGTCGTCGAGCCGGGACATCGCGCTACAGCGTATATCGGTTCCCCTGATTCTCCGTCGACGCGGTTCGCGGTCCATGTGCGTCCTGTCAGGCATGTCGCTTTGATCATACTGACATCGGCTTCTGCTACAGCTTAAATCCCTCGTCGTCAGGCATTTATCGACCTCATCTGCCTTCTCACCTTCTCGCCGACGGGAAGGAAAGTGGTGGGGAGGAGGAGGAAGAGGAGATCGGGGGCATCGCCGTTCTGCGCCATGGAGCCCCCAACCCAGCCTTCCCAGAAGTCCCGACGCCGCGGGTACGTGTCCCCCGGTGGTTTCCGAGCGGATCTTTCTCAACCCGGCTATCGCACAGCGGCCTCCCCTTCGGCGAAGATTGCAAAGGACGGCTTCCACGATGCCACCCTGCGGCATCATCTGACGCTGCCTTGGTCGAGGAAACCACCCGCATCTGGAGAGGCTGCTCTCAGAGTCTCTCGGGGCTGCCCTCCCCGCGCCCCCTTCGCTGTCTGCTGCCCCGCCCCTTCGCTGTCCGTCGCTACTCCCCTCGCACCCCGCACTCGCCGCCGATGAATCACTCGATGCAATCCGTGGCGTCGCTCCCGCAGCCCCTAAGCTGAGCCTGGGCACCTCGGCCGACTGCGAAGCGATAGAATACGAACGTCGATGCGTGGCCGCAGGAGCCGGTATAGCCAAACGCGTATCGCCCCCTACGAATCCACGTCGGCCTAATTCCGACGAGGCCCTCCCGGAACCCCACCAAGTCGGCTAATATGGCCCGTCCGTCCGCCAGCTACGCCCTGACCTTCGACCCAGCCCGGTCAGCGGCGGCCGGCAGGACGCTGGGCCTCGTTTGGATCCAGGTCGATCGCGTCGCCCTCAGCTGTGCGAGGCCGGTAGATGAGACGCCGGACGCCCACCGCTCTGTTCGCCTCAAGAGGACCCCCGGTACGCATCAAGAGCCCGGCCAATACTGTGCCGACGGCGGTGGGAGTGCGGTCCAGGTGAGTGAGCGTCGTCATCTCCGGTCGGCCGTCGTGAGTCGTGTACGGTGCTGGCCTTGTTCCCGCCGTGGGGAGACGGGGGTTCTTGCGCGTAGTGTGGGCGTCGGGCGATGGGCGATGGGGTGTGGAGATTGTCGGCGGTGATGCTGCCGATGGCCAGGTGGTCCGATCGATGGGCGCTGTGGCGCCCAGGCGGATTGTGCAAATTTCTTTGCGTTGTTCTTGGGATGGAGCGAGGGATGAGCGTTGGGCGATGGACAATGTACGGCGGGCGCGGCCCCAACTCGGCTCGCGACCTCAAAGGGGCGTGGACACCCAGGCTTTCGGCGCTCAGCCGAGTTTCTTGCCAACCCGGTAGGATATTCCGCAGGTGTGGCTTCGGACGTGCATTCACGCATCGTGGTTACTACGAGACATTGGTGGGCGGTGACCTGAGTGGTGTAGGAGGGCGGGTCCGGGTCCGAGGAGGTTTCTACATGAAATTTTCGTGTTCGGAAACCAATCGCACCGGGGCCCCCAGCCTGAGCCAGAACCGCCAAGATATCATGTCAGTGCCCATGGCAATATCCTCAGCTTCTCTGCTGCAGTTGCGCATGCATATGTTATGTCGTCTGTTCCGAGCAGGCCGAGAGCCTGCGGCCTTCCAGCTCGCATTCCGAAGGTTTACGTCGAGCTGTTGGATAGAAGCTACGATTCCTCTATAGCGCTCCCCCCTGGCTCAGATTGTCCGGTAGACTCTCCTGCGGTCCACCGTCTATCCACATCTCTGACTGATTGTCTTCATTTTCAGAAGAGGTGTCGAATCAACCATCCAAGGCGAGCCACGGTCGGCAACCTCCGCCCAACGGTGTGAGCGCTACCACCCTCTCCGTCGACATGTGGTAATGTGCTGAGCTCTGCGGTCTACCCGCAGGCCTCCTGAGACCGGCAGACGTCACGGGTCGCATGAGTCGCACGAAATGGCTACCGAGCGGGTTTTCGGCAAAATTGTAAGTAAGCGTGCCCTTCTCCGACTGAACTGTTCCTTAACTTGGATGGGAGTAGGTCAGCGATGACATACCTCTGAGTCGGCCTCTGACGATGACAAGTCCCACCAAAAGTCCAGTAAGGGTGCGACGTTCTCTCATGTCTGTGTAGTACGTGCCTTGCTTTACTGGGTGGCGTTGACGGTCCCTGCCGCTGCCAAACACTCAAGCGCCATACTGAGCGGAATCTGCCGCCGTCACCGCGTCGGACCGCAATGTCTCCCACATGGGTCGTGGCATGCGAAATGACCGTCGCTCGCCGTTGCCATGTTTTGTGCTTTGCGATATTCTGAGGCGCATCTCTGTTGGTCGTGATTGTTCTCCGCCGCTGTTTGACGGGCCGAGCGGTGCCAATGAGGGTGGGAGACGCTGTGAAGATCAGGCGACCTCAGTCACAATTCTCACCGTCGTAACATCCCGCGCCCTAATACTTACGATGCGCCAACATTGTCATGTCCTCCCGCTCGCTGTTGGATGTCCGCTCCATGCGGCCCGACCCATACCGTTCGTTGAACTCACTGCATATGCGTAGCGATATGATATTCCGCCATTCCATTTTTATCTGTGAGCTTAATGAACACACGATTGGCGGCATGTCACCCTTGGCATGCAGCTATAGCCTGTGTGGCAGCTGCTATTCGCGTAATCGGGCCGCACTGGGCCCCCCCTTTTTCGCCTCCCGCTCACCGCCGCTGGGTGCTGAGCGGGCGTCGGAGTTGGGCGTGGTCGCTTTTTCCCGGCCCTCCGCGGAGCAGACACCCCGCGCGCGCCGACAGCCGTCTGAAGTTGGTCAAGCTCAGGCGCGCAGTTCTTGCCGAACGTTATACGAGGCGCCCTCTGGTCCAGATGCTCTCCACACCGTTCTTCCCCGAAGGGAATGTCATCAGGTGGACGGCCGTGAGTGCATGGTGCAGATTGTTAAGACGTAAGAGCCCCCGGCGCCGGGCGACTCTCCGTTACAGGATCCGCGTCCTCCCCGCGGTTTCGTGCGTCCTGTGGGCAGTGCGCCATGCGCGGGAGCGGCCTTCGTTAATGCGGTAGTGGCTAGCCGGGTTCTTCTCGTCTGTGGACTGGAAAGCGCTCTCAGTGTCCTTGGGTGGCATGCGATGGACGGCGAACGTGGTTCTGTAGGCGATGCAGACAGGGCGTGGTCGACCTATACTTGTCGCAGGCGCGGCCTAGGCATCATGTCGTGGGTAGGGACGAGGCCGTGCGGTTGGAGCTGGGTCTGGATGGTGGTCGATACTCTAGCGCGCGTTCTGGCCGCTTTCTTTCGCTCAGAGTGCATTGAATAGTTTTCGGTAAGAAGCCTCCGAAGTACGTATCAGAGGAGCATCGCACTTTGGCGGGAATTCTCAGACATCTTTGCATGTCTCTGTGTACCGCGCTGGTACGTTGCATACATCGTACCGCCTTGCTCCCGGTGCCGTGCCGTCGCGCTGGCATGCCCTCGCCATTGAGTCAACGTTCTGCTCCCGGCGAGGCTCATCAAAGCTTGTCTGTCTGCATCCTTCAATTATGGCGTCCACAATGTATGCCGATCTACGACGCCGCCGCTGCCTGATGGCACGCCTCGGCCCGAACACATTGCACCCGTTCGCTCACATGAGTACGTTGACCATGTGCTGCCTACCCGATAGTGTCCCTGCTTGGCAGGGGGATAGCCTCTGACGATTCCGGAGGCGACGTCGTGGTGTCGGGCGAAACATATGCCAGGCGCAGGTTTGATACGTCATGGGGCGCCTTGTGTGCGTGCTAGTGGCTAGCGGGGGGGAGAGATCGGTGGAATATAGTAGAGTATTGGGCAAACAACTGGGAAATTTCCTCTTTCCCCGAATTTTGTTGATGAGACTTGTCGCAAATGCTGGTGCTCGGGGGCTCTCGCGTGGCATGTGAACGACGAGAGTTAGTGGTGAACCTACCACTGCAGACCGTTGTCGATGCGGGCAGTCGGCATTCCAATGCCGTCACAGCTCCTCGCGGTCGTCCCGATAACCTTCGGCAGAGAAATCAAACAGCTCGCATTCCCCAAAAGAGCAAATGCGGGGAAGGAAAACCCGTGACCTGCGCCTTCTTCTCCCACAGGATAAATTGAGGCGATTTTCAATGCGGAGATGGGGCTCCATCCGGAGATGATGGGCACTGTAGGCGAGACTCACTTTTGCAGTGGGATTCGCTCAAGGCAGTAGCTGTGTCCTGGCAGTATCACTGGATATATGTGTGAATCGTGGCGGTATGAAAGTGGGGCGACCATCTTCGCGACTTACATTGCGAGCGTAACAGACGGAACATACCAGGAAGATTGGCCAAAATTTGCTGGCTATGCAAATCAGGCAAGGATGTCACCCATCGCCCTTCTCGTTATAGCGTGGTCCTGAACTGCGGAGAGTAGTGAAAGAGGTTGCGATACTGCTGGAGAAGCAGGTGACAAAGTTGTGTTCGCGGCGTGGCCGTGGAGAGTGGATAGAATCCGCCCTGTCTTACTATACGAGAAGCCCGGCCCGGGGCTCGGCCAGCCAAGTTGGGTGAAGAGTTCACTTTCATATTCTGCGAGCTGAATCCGGAGGACCAAAGGAAGACTGTGTATTTCATGCCGCCTCTTTGAGATCAAATGCAATCCAAGCCGAGATAGAAGCGGGAGCGTATGTGGTTTGCGCGGCATCGTCGAACGAGTCATCGTTGTTGGAGTTGGAGGAGCCCAGGATGGCACCGCCACGCTGTTGGGTCTGTGATAGCCGCTGGTCTTGGTCACTGCGCTTCCTAATTTTGACTACGACGGGCAAGTTTCGCCGAGGACAACTTCCACGGCGTACTCGCACTGTACCTCGCCGTATACTGCCAACTTGAACATCTTCACTACATGTGTCCAGCGCTCACATAAGGCCTTATTTCTCTGTGGTACGAAATAGCGCCGTCTTCCTCCGGATTCCGTCGGACCGGTAAGCCAAATCGCCGCTCCGGTCGGTAACTTATTCATCGTTTTCAGGCTTCTGTGGCTACTAATGAATACAAACGCGACAGGTTCGAGCTCAATATTACTTTTTGAAGGTACACGTTTATCCCCGCACACTCTGCACAGTGATTAACGACTGTTCAGCCATGATAGCCTCGCAAGAGTAATATGGGTGAGTCTGCGAAATGCAGAGTCCGAGGCCCTAGGGCTATTACAATCCAACAATTCACACCAACTCCGTGTTTTTGGCTTAACTTATATTGGCTGTGCAGTACATCTTGCTTCTGCTCGCTCCCGACAGAAGGGCAAACGGACCCGATCCCAGAGCTACCGGGTTGGTGCACTGCTGTTCACACGGCCGGATCGTTCGAATCTCGTCATCTGCGTTCTTTACCTCGCTGCGCCAGCTGCAGCTGTGATGCGTGGCAAAAAACATCAGCGCAATATCAGTGATGTTCCCAGAAGGAGGAAGAAATGCCGAGTCTGTTGTACATAATTGTGGGGGTAAGCAACAAGTCTAGTTCCGCGAGCCCATGCAGAGTGTCCCACGGAAACCTAATATGGTCGCAGATTCTCACCGCTCGGGCGTCCATAGCCAGCTGTTCAAGGATGGCTCGGCGCCGCTGCAACCCTCGTAAGCTCAATCGATGATCGCGCCGGCGGCCTGTCACACGCCCTGAACTCTCAAGGACCATTGGAGCGACTGCTTTTCTATCCCATCGCCAACATCCCCTTGAACGACTTCATCGACCATCTGTGACCATCAAACCCTGCTTCTTGACACGCACATGAAGGGCGTCGGATATCGCCGTGCGTCCGCCCAATCTCGTGATTCTACTTGAGCGCCGAGCTTCGGGAGCATATGACCCAGAGGCATGGAAGACTCGCAACTATCACAAACACAAAAGCTGATTTCTCATGTCTTCTTCGCCAAGTATGACTGCGGCAGTGCTAAGGAGAGTAATAGCTCTAAGCTCATCATATTCGCTCGACGCTGTCGTTATTGAGCATTAAAGCTGTTGTGCTTTCCTGAGCATTCGATTGATGGGGTGATAGGAGGAGCGAAGAGAATCAAGGAGTACACCGAGTCACCCGAGAGGCCTTCTTCTCTTCTAGTACGGGGCCAGATCCTCGTGATTCTATTATGATAGGATCGCGTGGATGATTCAAAAATACTGTCAAATCCTGCTAATGATATGTTTTGAGAGCGTGTTCCCATACCCGCCGCCCCTGTGTCAGGGAGCCCGGAGATCTCATGAACCAGGATGCCGCCGGTATTGCACAGGAATCTATGGAGTTCAAAGAGAAGATACACCCCTGTCTAAATACGTCGCTTCTCTGATGGTGCTCAGAGGCCGAGGCACGCACGAGATACATCGCGTACGAATACACTCATCGTCCGCTTCTTAGCCCTGTCAATTACAATTGAGGGCCGACGTCACTATGAGTTTGCGTGACACCGCGTGTCGCCTTGGGTCGCCACGATCATTATACTGAACTCGCCTCAATCAACAGCAATACATTTCTCCGCAGCGCAAAACCGTGTCGAATATCGACATATAGCGATCGAGATTGTCTCAGCGCGGAGCAAGAGATCTCAGTGCTGACCCCCGCCGTGGTATTAGGTTGTGTCGCACCGCACTGCGCTGCAGGATGGGCCCCACGAACTGTGATAATAAGATGGACAAGACGATTGGAGAACAAAGCGCGCGATGGGAACAACCACGTGTAGTGAGAAGACGCACACAGACCCCCGCCCCACGCGAGATTCTCATGGGTGAAACACGAGGCAGCAGACCGAAGCAGCCCACCGGCGGGCCTCAGGCTCCGCTTATTTAGGAGCGGCCGCCCTCATCGATAGAAATATCTTGGTATACGATTTAAGTAAAAGTGGGGAATTCAACTACGAGGAGCAATAATACAGTGACATAAAGTTACAGACAACGAGAGCAGGAAAGACGTGAGAGCGTGCATAGCAAGGCGTGCATAGTAGAGGAACAACGGATATCAGCAGAGCAACAAATAATCTCACCAGGAACAGCGAGCGGATAGCGATAACTTAACGAGACAAACAACGCGGCCGAGCGCGCACGAATCAGAACCAAGCGGCGCGCAGGCAGAACCAAGACGGAGAGAGACCACATCACGTCCAGAGGCGAATATAGCGTCAATCACGGGACACCCCGGCGAACGCGACGCCGCGGCCGCTTCTCGTTCCATCCCTCGCTTCCCGCCGCCCACCGCTTCTTTTTTGCCCGGGCTCACCGCGCACGGGCCACCCGGGAGACCGCACCGCGGACCCGCAGCGCGCCGCATTCGCACCCGCACGCCCACACTCCCCAACGCCGGCACGCTCAACGGCGGGCGGGGTGGGCGAGTGCCGGAGAACGCAGCGACGCCGTAGAAGAGGATGCGGGCGAGGGCGCGCCGTCGCGCTCGTCCCACTCGCGCTCGCGGAACGCGGCGGGGCGGAGCGTTGCGGGAGCTTCGTGGCAGTCGCAGCCGGGGACGGTGCATGAGCGCGGGCGGCGCGCGGCTGCGTCCGCGTCCGACACGCGGGCAGCGGCAGGGTAGGCGTCCGAGTGCGAACGCGAGCGGGCGAGCATGCTTGGGCCCGCGCGAGGGCTATGATCGGCGGCGAGGAGTGAGGAAACGGTGTCGGCGTCGTCGCTGCCATCAGTGAATGAGGAATAGGTGGATGATGCAGAGGGAGAAGCGGAGATGGTGTAGTAGGGGTGCGACGGGTCTGGAGAACGGTAGGGCAGCGCGCTCGGATATGGCTGTGCGTGCATTGGGGGAAGAGGAGGCGCAGCTGCGGCGTCCCGGTGGTTGCGGTAGTGTCGGCGCATGTTCGAGTTCACGCTGAAGCGGCGGGTGCATCCAGGGAAGGGGCACTCAAAGGCTGGGTGCGAGAGTCAGACGCGAGGTGCGCGCGGAAAGGGTAGCAGGCGGGACTCACGTTGCGCGCCGGTGTGCGAGTTCATATGGATGAGCAGGCTGCTCGGACGGTTGAAGCGGCGGTGGCAGATCCCGCATCCGTGACGACGGTCGTCGTCTGGCGGGCACTCGTCTGCGGAGAGCACGTAGGTAGGGTAGTTCTGCAGCAGCTGGTGCGAGTTGTTGCCTCGAGTGTTGGGAGGGACCGGCGTAAAGGGGAGAACGGCCGGGTGAGACGAGGGCCCACCGCGTGTAGGGAGTTGTGAGGCGAAGTACTGGCCAGCGAGAGGTGGCGTCCCAGCCTCGCAGCGGCCGAAGGCTGCGGGCGCATGCCGGGTGCGGGGGAAAGACGTCGGGTGCGTCAGGCCATCCGATGAGGAGCGCGAGTGCAGGTGCGGGGCATGAGTCGGCCGTGAGCCGAGAGTGGCGTCGGAGTGCCCTCTGCGTGAACGCGAGTCCGCATGGTCCGGGATCTGGTAGGAGAACGTGAGCAGCTATGACGCAGCACGACTGTGTCAAGAAAATACGCACGACAAACCGCGGGAGCGAGGAGGTAAGCTGAGCGTTCCTCTCAGCACTCCGAGACTCCAGCTGCTCTCTATTGAAGCGCATGTCTGTGGGCGTGGAACCTATGGGTGGGTGTGGACACAGGCAACTAAGAGCACGTGCACGTACCCGAGAACATGCTGTTGAGGCTGGGAAGCGTCGGGCGCTCTGACTGGGACGGGGATTCTGGCATTGCGGCGGGAGGGTAGTGTGGAGAGACGAAAGCGGAGGGGGACAGGGAAGCTTTTGACGGTCGGGACCCTTGCATAGGCCGCCCGAGACGAAGTGGGTTATATAAGAGCTGAGCACGCAGTAGCTTCGACATCATCTGTGGATCTCATCAGCCGGTGCAGACGACTCCCGTATTCGAACACCCGTGAGAGCTTCAGAAGCAGGGTCACCGCCCGGCGCGAGCCTAGCGCGGGTACTCTAGCCCCTAACCCGTTGTTCTCAGATGGTGCACACAAAACCACATCATCAGAACCGGTTTTACAAATGTGACGACCCAAGGGCGCCCTCCCGGTACGACTAATAAGCGAAGAAGGGATTCGCGCCTCGCCAACATGGAGGATTCACTGTGGACTCCGAGTGAGAGCGGAGTAGGAGGCGGCCTCGTGGGCGTGAGCTAGGCGCTGCGCGTTTTCGCCCCGTAATGGCCCCATTTGGTTCTCGTGCGCGGCACAATCAGGGGGGAAGCGATGATTGGCCCCAATGAACTTCGAAAGCGGGATGCTGTAACCCTATGAGGATCGCGAAGCTTCATATCTTTGGTGCCTACGGCCGACGAAGTGCATTTTCGCAGATGTGATTGTGACTCCGTACCTATGCTCCCCTGTAGGCGCGTGAGCGTAACGCGAAAAGGACATCGCAAGCGAAGAGGTTCACTGCGGGAGATGGGTCCATCAGCGGTGCCCAACAGTGCTCCCGAGGACCCAGATGGCGCGCGCTCCTCTGGCAGCAATCCCATAACCTGGGGAGGAAATCGGGGGCACTGCAGGGCGAGATCCACGGAGGCTGTAAAGGCCACATGCCCACATACCTCTCTCCTCGGCAAGGCGGCGTGAGGAGCGCGGGGATGGGTGTCCTCGGAATCAAGTCCTCTCTCGCGCTCGCGCACAGCATCTCGGTATCGCTTCACGGACGCCTTCGCTGATGGAAGACGCAGAAAGCGCGGACGCGCAAGCGGGTTCGAACCCACCGCGCGCGAGCTTCCTCCTACCCGCGGCTGGCCGAGCCGTGCACGAGGGGGCTCGCGCGCGCGGGAAGGGCTGGGAAGAGGAGCTCCGGGGCTGGCGGGCCGGCACTGACCGTGCCGTCGGTCGGAGAATGGAAGGCGCCCAGAGTGGCAGACGGCGGCCCTCATGTGACACGACCGGTGTTTTCTTGAGTGACCGGGGCCACCAGCGCAGCGGCAAGGGCTGCTGGGGCCTCCTTCGCTCCTTCGCCTCGCTTCGCCACTCGCTGTGATTCCTCCGACCGGAGGGTGGCATGGGGAATCGGTGCCCGTCTTTGGCTCGCTGCGTACGAAGCACGCAGCGGACGAAGGACGTTGGTTCGAGAGACGGACACCATGAGGCACCATGACGCGGACTCGCCGCCTCGGGACGCCTCCCGACGGCCAAGTAGCGGTGGGGCGTGCCCGCGGATACGGCCGCAGTCGCAAGCTCGCTTTTCCCCCCGGCTCTTCTCCCACCGAGCCCGCCAGCCCTGGAGTTGCATCGTGAACCTTCTATCGTTCGCTGATAACGAAATCTGCGATCCCCCTGCTGCGCGAGCCCCGCGCGAACGAGAAGAGTTCGCACGGGATACTGTAGAGTGAAGCTTCGCACTCTTCCCTACCTTCCGCTCACTTGTCACACAGCGGGGGGCCCCTGGCCACAAGGTTCTGAGGAACAAACAGAGTGACCTAACAGGCGATGTAGCTGCTCGAATAGCATCACTCGAGGCGCATCGCGCAGTGGAGATGTGATCCTGGTACTTCAAGTCATCGGGTTGGATAGAAGATAGAAGCAGGCTGCGAGACGAACTTTACTAGACCGTTCACCGTTCCCCAAATTGCTTTGGGCAGCGAACATCAGCGGTGTCTATCACAACTTCAGGGGAAGCCCGAGAGGACTAGACTTCCCCACACGAGAGCAGAACTTAGCTTTTCACGAGGCGTTCTGCGGCGGTGTCTAGGGTAGATGCCTATGTGTGATCTTGGAAGCGGGGACACGCGGCCTCTGCCGACGGCGCGGCGGCCATGACTCCAATACGAAGTCCATGCCTGATCTCCTTCGGACCAAAAGGGACTGAAGTCGGCGCCGCGGGAGATATTTACTCGTATGAGAGACGCGGCACGAGGAAGCCAGAGCCGTACGCGCACCTTTCCGTGGCCACCACACCGCCCACGTCTTTGATTACCGTAATATGACGGAAGTCGGCACCTTTCTTAAAAAGTATTCTTTGTAGATGAGCACGCCCCATGAGCGTTATCCAACCGCCGAGCCGAGCGGGGCTCTCAGGCGGCATTGAGCTGAAGAGGTCGAGTGGCGCCTCTGCTGCCAGGCGCACAAGTGTCTAGGTTGATGGCACAGAACATTTTGCGTATGTTCGACTTCCAGATGCGTTATAAGGTGCATCCTATGATAGGACCGCATGACAGAGATATTGACGAACAGCAAAGCTATTGTATCGGAGCCCGGGAGTCGAAACGTGGCAGCGACTCGACCACGTCATAGACAAGACCTGCCGTATAGACAGTGAGATTACGATTCAACCGGTATATACGGCACTTACAAGATCATCAGATTCAATCGCCGATACCTTTCAGCGGTGCACAAACAGGAGAACCTAGAGGGCGCCACCGACAAGGCCGATGGCGGAGGAGGACGAGTCGGAGACGTGTCAGTCGGCAACGCGAGCCCGTATCCACACACGATGCGCGAGATTTCCCTTTTTCGGCTACTTGACTGATTACCGAGCTTCTCCACGTCCGAATCAGGTTGACGGCGATCACCATCAGACGCCCAGCCACGCGTCCAACTCACTCTCCGACCTCGATGTCCTCCAGCCTGCGACGCGTCTGAAACCTCGACGACGCCAAACGTAACGCACGCGGGCGAGCGTATGCATGGACACTCGCGCCGCAGCGTTTGGCGAGTGCACGTCGGCCGGGCGTAGGCGATTAATGCCCTCCTATCGGCGCGCGCTTCGCGTTCACGGCCCCGGCGGCGCGCGACCCGGAAGAGCCGGGCCCGAGAGAAGTCGGTCGAACGGAGACGTGACGCCTCCCTCGATGTGCACTAGGCCCGGATGCCGCACGTTCGGCGGGGGTACTAATTGCGTGCGGGGCGGTGCCTCTGAATTCGCTGAATGGCGAGGGAACCGCGACTGACGACGCCCTGGGGGCTGAACAGCGCACGCCGCTTGCGGGAGGCGCTGCGTGGAGGCACGCTGGGCGGCTACCAGGAAGTCACTCTGAGGCCGTTCCTCCTGTATTGATCGAGCAAAGGCGCTGGGGTGGTGACGGTGGTCGGAGCCCGGTGGCAATAGCGTCCTGAGGCGAGCGAGCAGGGCATGCCGGAGCTGCGGAGCTCCTTCGATGTCACTGGTATGAACCCTGGCGTGAGTACCTGCTCAAGGGATGAGAAGAGGTTGATAACAGCCGGGAGTGCATAGTTGCGTGTACGAACGTGCGATTTCTCCACACTCCGGCATCTGACTAGCGACAAGGTGCTTTCCCTTCGAGCGGCTGGGTTACTACACGGCCTCCGCGCTAGAGGTTTCCTGGATAACCTCGTCTAAGGCATGACGAGGAGAATGCTACCGCGTGCTGTGTACCATGCTGTGGCCGCTGGGAACGACCTTAGAAGAGAATGATGACCCGAGAAGGCCGTGTGGCGCACGTGGATGCGGCTTCGCATAGGGTGTCGGCAACCGAAACCACAATTCCGGGGCGTCGTGTAGGTTCCCTGGGCGTCCGCACAAGATCTGTCGACGCCGGCTCCAGAACACCGCATGCCAAGTTAACAACATGAGCGGGCTCGGAGGTGGCGGGAGAATATCTCACTTCACTAGCGTGTCACCGTTGTATTTGGGTGTTAGCCCTCGCGGCCGCGGACCATTTGAACATTTCTCAGGATCGAAAAACCTACTTGGTTAACGACGAACGTCAATCAAATATAACCTCGTTTACGTGAAACGCACGGTTACGACAGACGCATGGCAACATTTCCACAAGCATGAAACACTTCTTGTGGCCTGAGAAGGTGCGTGGCTGCCTCGAGGGCCCGAGGGGACGCCCATCCTTGTCGTCGAGGCGAGCCGACGATATCGAGGATGATATAATGTGGTAACAGCCACCCATTAGGGCGAATCCGCGATGGCACCTCTTAGGCCCGGGTTAAGTTGTATCCGGGGTATGCGGAGAGCTACTAGCAGGGTGATCGTGAGCGCACGTTAGGCGGACGAGATCAAGATGTCCGACGTACCTGGGTTCTCCACGCAACACGTGTGTGGCGTGCTTCCTCAAAAAATCTACCACGTTTCGGAGCGGTATCGACCTCTGAAAAACCGCATATGCAGAGAAAGTACCTCACCCTCTGCAAAAACTGAGGCTCCGCACTCGCGCGGACACTTTGAGGATGTATGAAATTTCACGGGGTTCGGTGTGCACACAGCCATCAGGCGCGCATGACTGTGTTGCAATCTGACACTTCAAGGGAAGGTCTCCTATAGCAGCGACGGGGGCAAGCTGGTGATACTGCGGCGTTGAAATCATCGGTTGAAGACAGATAGGTAGCACCGAGCTGATCGAAAGAACAGCAGCAGGAGATCAACCCTGACGCGAGGAGCACATCTATCGGAAATCGATGCAATGTCAGATTTCCGCTAGAATTGAAACTACAAAGTGTATATTACCGTCCATATAACCCCTATATTTTGAGCAGAACCCACGATAGTGGATACTATGACTGCGAGAGGACATCACCCGATGGACGGATCGCAGCGCGATGGAGTCCCGGACCTAGATTTTCTTGAGATTTTCTGCAGGCGCATCCTTGGGAGCAAAACGGAGACGAAAATTTTGTCTTGCCATAGAGTTATCGTGTACGGAGGTCACAATTTCCGCGTGTTGGGTATGGTCGCAAACACCGAGTGGACTGCGGCCGCCTGAGAAATCGAGGAGTCGTCTCCAAACTTGCGTGAGTCACGCCACCCGCAGCAGAGCGGTGTTGAGTCACTTGTGACATTGCCCATCAGCCGCAAATGGACAGGCGGCGTCTACGGAGGCCCAGACCCGTCACGTTGCGTCACCCGAAGTTCTCTTGTGTCACGCAAGCCCGGCCTGTCCAGGCTTGACCTCAGCCGTGTCGTGCGTCCGAAATCGCCCGTCTCCAGCCTCGAAGACTCATGATGTTCCCTCTGATCTGCTATATACGATAATGGTCCTCAATATTCTTGCTCCTCAGCCCGGATCAGTCACCAGCGGCGAGATCAACGGCGTCGGAGATAGAAGCAGCGCTGGTCCGACTCCACTATGTCGTGGGGTGTATGGAACCTGTCTACCCAACCTCAAAACCCACCCAATGTATCCAGCTTCCGGCTCCATCTCTAACTAGCGATACATGACGCGTCTTCTACTCTTGTTTCGACATCCCAGGGCCTCCGTACTACTAGAGAAGTTCGTCCCTTGACTTTCCCCGCTAGACAATTCAAGTTCTTCGTCCGTGATGGCCACCTCTCCGTACCGCTCTCGAAAAGAGTCCTTCACTTGGGCCCGTTTCACCCCATAGACGACACACTTAAGGCGACTACAGCTATATGTGTGCTTTTCGCCACCTGAGTAATATCGGCGGGCGTGGAAGGCGAAACGGTGTGCGTCTAAGGTGAGTCTGGGCGGCGTTCGTCTTCGAGTGGCTCGGGCGCATATCTGACCCATTATGCAGGTGGCTCTGAGACGCTAGTCCGGCTGACCGACGGACTTCTTCACCTCTACTAGTACTGTCCGCTTGTCATCCTTCATACATCTATGATCCGGGACTTCGTGGTAGAAGAGGCTGTTGGTTCTTGTCAGCGACCGTCTCAGGGTGCTGCATCTCGGTCACCAACGCAATGGTCCGTTCTCGCTGACTCTGTTGGCATTCAGTCCTGTACTTGGTGTATCAAGTTCGACGATTCAGCCATGATACGATGCGCACAAAGCGTGATTGGACCTTACCGTAACGTATTCTCCTCAAGGCTGTTATCCTCGTTTTCCACTACTCATGCTGTGTCTTTAGATTCTGCACGCTATGCAATTGTCTCGCCGTTGGGGGATGTATCATGTCACCATACGGGTACAACTCGTAGTGCTAGCCTGGGAATCAGTCTGGATGATACACGCCTGGCGCCCGTTCAGCATTCAGCAGCCGTGTTGTTACAGGGTGCCTGTCGTATGTGTTTTACATCTTTACCAACACAATCGCTTCTAATCAGTGACCGATGTCTGCGCCCGTGTATTTGAAACATCTTTCAAGGGAAGACTCGCAGAGACAGCTACATGCTCGCTTGTGAAGAGCGTGGAGATATGAACTTATTCGGAGCTAGTACGTATCACGGCTCCTTGTTCTTACCGACACTCTGCCTGCATTTTGAGCTCCCTTGAAACGAGACGATATAGCCGGCTTCGAAGAGGTCATGACTGCTTCGTACACCGTGAGCCACGAGGAGCGTCGCGTCACCGCTCTAGATCAAACGCGTGAGTTTGCAGCTCGAATGGGAGACCTTTTTATTAGTCTGCTGTTCAGTATTGATGCAATGAGCTACACGCTCGCCAAGACGTGAGGCCCAGCATGCTGTTCGTGGGCCTTGTCAGCTGCTGAGGAGCCTGGTGGTCGTTCACGCGGTAGAGCCATGTATATCCTCCTCTACCAAGGTTTGAAACCGATCCCACAATGGTATTAAATGCCGCTCTAACACGTGTCACATCTATAAACACGGCCCCCGAGTCGTTCTGCTGACGTGATTTGACCGGGCTGAGAACATAGTCTCCGCCTCGGGCGGTATTGGGCCGCGCCTTCAAGGTTGTCTTCTCTTTTCCCATCCTATCTGTGATGCATGCGGAACGCGTTATAGTTTGCCGTCTCAAGAAAACTGTCGAAAACCACTTCTCACCCTGCCTCCTATCTGCCTGCCAGTGTCAGGTTTGTTTGTGGGTATCCGGGACACTTCTTACCTTCATTCGGCCGCTTCTATCCACCGTTAAGTTCCATCGCAAGTTGCAGCTTCTCAAGTTGGAGATACTGCAAACATTCTATCGATCGTGATAAGTGAACTAATAGATCTGATTGCGTTTATGTCGTCGATGAACTATGCGCTACTACAGTTATTCCAAAACGGAGCCGGTCTCACTATCTCGGCTCTAACGCCCCCGAGTTTCACCGAACAACATCTCAGTGTTCGCGCGGCTTCGTCGTCCGCTGTGACGCCGCGGACGTTAGCTTGATGCAGGAGTTCGGCCTTCCTTCATGGCCGACGTCTCGTGCGGGCCCGCGGCAAGAACTGTGTGCTTCTGTGGGCTCTCTGTGATAGAGTTGTCGCCGCGTGTTACGGGCCATGACACATGAATGCTTGGTGTACGTCCTCAGATGCTGCCCCGATTACACAGAAAGCAGAAGCCTACCCACGCGGTGCCCCGCCGTCGCCGCATTTCAAAGTCAAAGTCGATGTCACTGTTGTCTTCGCCCGGGCCCACCGGGCGTACTGTACAATTTCGACCGATGCGGCGCAGGGTGTGACGCATGACACCCTCAGATGCCCAAAGCGGCGCATCGCGACGGAGTGTGACGCATGACAGGTAGCATAGTGCGGTGCGGCGCGGGGTCGGCGACCCCGCGCCAGGCCGCAAAATTGCTTTCGAGAGGGTCCAAAGCATACCCACAGCTCATTCCTGAGGAGAAAAGACGATTCCGCCGTAGGCGGCGCCGTTTGGGAATTTTTAAGGCATTTTCGGTCATTTTTGGCGATTTTCGGCTCTTGTGATACGTTTGTCGCGAGCGGCGAGGGCTTCTGTGATGCGTGACATGTGTCTCCAAACGTCGCGGATGACCCTGTTGTGATGCGTGACGCGCCGCATCGGTCGAAATTATACAGTACTAAATGCGTCATCGTCTTTCACCTACATCTGTTCGTTCACTAAGCTCTCCGCGGCAGCTGTGTTCTTCTCTTCCGGCACCTCAGCTTAGCACGTGTGAATTGCTCTGCATGGGGAGCGGGAGACAAGTAAAAGTACGTACCACACCGCTAACTACGCACTGGCAGCAGTCTGAGTGACCATGGCGAGCCGCTCGATGACGTCATATGATCTGGGCCCAGTCAGGCGTCTAATTCGCTTGTTCCTTCTCCCGCCACAATGATCACGTCGAGCTCGTATTTTCTACGTCGTTGGTGTGTAGCTCTTTCATGCGCATTCATTCCGCGGATAACCAAGAAGAATCGTTTCGTAGCCTGGGCGTGGGGTGGCAGCATGAACGAAGCTCAATTTCGCGCCGTTCAGCAAAGGATGATCACAAATCCCAGAAGCGCAAGTCCGATTGTCACCTGTGTTTTGCGTAATCCCTCATACTTTCAGATCCAGGTTCTCGCTGCGGCCCGTAAAGGCTCTCCTTCAGATATCATGGTGCTTGCAAATGCGTGGAATCAGCCTCCTCGCCCGATCCCTCTTCCAGACGCGCTAGACGTCTTCCTCGTGCACCTCCATGCGGACCGTGTACCGACGAACACCACCCAGGACTCCGTCCGCTTCTCAGCCGCTCCTAACCTGGCCTTCTCGTGCATGCTCGGTATTGGGAAAATGGGACAAGTTTTGCCAGAAGATGGTCCCGACGTGCGTCGTATTGCGGACGCCTGGCCAGCCATCTTCAAGTGGAGCGTATACATATTCACCACCAGGGTCGAGACGCTGGACGTGTCCGACATGCGGCGCCGCGGCGCTATTGACGTCCTCTCCACCCTCTGGTACACCCTCGCCTATCGTGACGTCCTCCGCGCCCTCATGGTCGAAACCCCGAAAACGATCGAGATTGCGACGCGCCTCTGGCTCGAAGAACACGACGGTAACGGGCCAACCCTCGTGAACATTCCGATCGGGACGTCTCTCCTCCAGGAGATCATACGAAATGCAACCACCGAGACGCTCGACCGTGTCGTGCGCGCCGCGAACGGGCGTGCGACGGAGATCGCAAAGCTTGCTATCGCGCGCCTGCAAAGGGTACTGAAAGGTCCCGCATACCACGCTGTGCACATCTCTGCGAACCTCGACCTGGTCAACAACCTCTCCCGCAGGCGTGATCACGCCCTTCGGCACGCCCTCCTAGCCGCGAACGTCATACAAGTTGTCACTAGCGCTCTTGTCAAGCTTTCCGTGCTCGTGAACACCTCCCCAGATCCCCACTATCTCGATCCCATGATCGCGGCCATCGGGTACCTCCGCAACTGCATCGAGTCGACGGAGGGCTTCACCTGGGTCACCCAGTCCGTCAACGCGGGGCTCCTTGGCGCGCTATGCGACTGCAGCCCGCGATTCCCGGAGCTCGACCCGGACGATCTCAAGATGGTCGAGGAGCTCCTTCAGATCTTGCCTACATACCTCGTCTACAGGTCCGTGATCGAGCCTGTTGGTGCTGCGCTCGCGAAGATCGATCGTGGGCCGCAGAAGCAGCGTATCGAGCGAAGCGTAGTCAAGGAACAGTGGGAGATATTCTACAACCTCGCGCAGATCCGTGTTGCGGTGGTAAAAGAAGCCGAGGAAGCGAAGGGCAAGCAGATCGTTTGTGATAACGCGAAGGTGAGCATTTGTTCTTGATGAAGGTGTGCTGCTCATGAATCCATTGCGCTCAGTGCCATACAATGGGTACAAAAGCAGATGTGAGACGATGCGCAGGCTGTTTGTCGACATATTATTGCTCGAAGGTTTGCTCCTCATGCTGCTGCATAATAAGTGCGTGCTTATTCGTGTCTACTAGGAGTGCCAAGAAGCGGCGTGGAAGGAAGGTGATCACAAGACGATGTGCAAGCTCAAGCAGAGATCTCGCTTAGGTGAACCGTGATGCTTCTTTCTTCACGCAGCGCCGTGCTGTGTAGCTGATCAACTTTTGAAGAGGGAAAATCGGCGTCCGTGTCAAAACGCGACTACCAGTTCTTCCATTTCTTGTCTCTCTTTGAAGCACGGATGCATCTTGACGAAGTGCGCAGCGCTGCACAACGCAACTTCCCCAACACGCCGCTCTCCAAGCTCGTCGTTAGTATGGACCTCACTGTCACACCAACGGCATGCACGGTGACGTTGTTGGACAAGTACAAGATCAAAGATCATATCGTCAAATCCGTGAACGAAGAGGCACGGAACGAGGCCCTGGTCGAGAAAGTACGGGCTGCCCCTGAGTCGTACACGATCGTAGAGATGCAGATCGCGAGCGGGATCGCCTCTGCGATCGTCATGACACTTGCAACGGGTGGATTCTGGACGGTCGATGATGAGCGTGGCGGGAACGATCTGGACGCCGTATTCCTCTCGAACGCTGTCCAGTCGAGGAGAGACGCGCGGTTCCGCAGAACGCTGCGCTGGCTATTCCAGATCGTTGACAATCTGCCGGTTGAAGAAATCGAGGGCCGACGACTCGCGAAGCGTAGATGACTGTTGTCGGTTTATCCAGAACTTGAATAGCTACTCCTAATGCTCCTGTGATACCATAGCTTACTCCTGAAGTAGATGGCGTGTCTCTGCGTGGACCAGTGAGGTCGTGTGCTTCGAGTCTGATTTCCTCCGGGCTCGTAATCTTTGTCAGTATAGTACGTAGAGTGTAGTACGCCATTACAGCGGTGTACGGCGGCGACTCAGTAGTAGTGACTGCTTGCTGGTCGGATAGGACTTGACTCTCTTGCACGTAAAATGCGATGCATAGGACTCACTCCGCGATTAGAAGCGACACCGTGTAATATTAACGTTCGAGGCGAACGGTGATTGAGCAGAAGCAAGGCGTCTAAAAGACGGCTTGTTGTCAAATGGTTCGGTCACGTGGTATCAAGATATTCCACTGGGCGCTTATCGGGACTCGGGAGCCCGACGCGACTTGGAAGTTCGAAGCGTGTACTTCTCCTGCTTCCGCCTCTGCCTCTGAGTCATCAGAGTTCAATCCGATATGCAACTTCTTGTCTTTCTCCCTCTGACGACTTGCCATGATGGAACCAGAGAACAAGAATGACGGCGCCGACCGCCAACAGTGGCGACAACGGTTCGAGTCGAGTCCTAAAGATGTAATGATCATTCCCCTTTTGCTATCTGACGACAGCTCGCTCAAGTTTTACTGCAGGTTCTAGAGCAGGCTCGGAATGGATCCGTTTCTGCGATGGAAGTGCTGGCCGACATGTGGACCTCTTCACAGCCCCGTATTTCTGCTGCTGAAATACTCGATGTGGCCTTGAGGCGCCTTCAAGGGAATCTCGTTCCCAACAAAGCTTCACAAGGCCTGACAGACGCTTCCCGCCTCGCGCTATCATCATTGGCTGCGATTGGCAAGATAGAAGACCGTTCTCTGGAAACTCCAGGTAGACGGCTCTCTCGGCGGATAACAGGCGCTTCGCCGGGCATCGTGAAGTGGGCGAACTACATATTCGAAACGCAGGTCCAGCAAGCAGAATTTCTCTCAGAAAGGCAGACTGTGACGACAACGCTGGTAAAGCTGTTACATCGTATGGCCTCGCTCAACTCGTCCAGCGCGCTCACATTGCACGAGCCATCTGCGCTGGAGCTCGTCGTCAAGCTGTGGATCCATTCGGATGACGCCGTTTCACCCACTCAGCCCAGTACCAGCGCCCTCATCATATCTGTGCTCGAGCGAATTGTTACCCAATGCAGCGCTGCGCACCTCAGCATCCTCGCACGGCCCGTCGGAGGCGAGAAGGCCCTCGCTGAGCGCATTCTCGTGCGCTTGCAGGCGGTGGCAGCCGACATCCAGGATCCAAGTTCGTCTTGGGACGCGGTCCGCCAGTACTTCTCCATCCTCCTACGCTTATCTCGTACATCCCAAATACACGTCGCTCTCCTCGATAAGAATGCTGCCGATGTTGCCACCCGCATTCTTGCCTCCCTCGCGAAGTCCATCGACCGCCCGCTGCACGCTCGCCAGTTCCCCGGCGCCATCACCTCTTGCCTTTCATACCTATCGCTCTGCTTCAAAGAATCTCACGCCCCGCGCTGGATAGTGCAATCCGTCCAGGCGGGCCTCCTCGGCGCTCTATACGTCATCAGCGTCCAGCTGACCATCATCCAACCATCGCCCGCGGAGTGCAACGACAGCGCGGAAGAAATCGTGGTCGCCCTGAGGAATGCGCTGGTGTACCGCTCCGTTATCGAGGCCGTAGCACCGATTGTGAAGACCAGGCGGAGTCTCCGGGCGCACAGCAGCATGAGACAGGGAACGCTGCAGAGGGCTTGGGAGACATTCGGCGGTCTGGCTGAGTCTCGGGCGTTACATCTGGCCACGTATAAAACGCGTGAGGCTCAGAAGATGCTTGATATGAAGTGTGAGAACCCGGAGGTGCGTCATGTCATGTCCCTCTTGACATGTGTCTACTGACCACAATATTGCAGTGCAACGAGCGCGGTTCGAAACAGAGTGGCATGCGGCGCTGCGCTGGATGTCAGTCTGTCTACTACTGCTCCAAGGTATGACCTCCCCGTACACAATACCTGGATATGTTCTCACGCGCTCGGCGTAGAAATGTCAGCAAGGACACTGGAAAGAACATAGATTCAAGTGTCAGCATCGGCAACACACTCTAGGCACAGGTGAGCATCGCGATTTCCATCTGGTATACGTCCGCAATTCGATTATTGCCGTATCCTGCTTGTAGATATCAATGAGCCTCATGACGTGAGAGTCCTGAGGCGTGACCGTGAATTCATGACTGCCATCGGGGCGGGTGATGTTTTAGTCTGCCATGCACAGATACGCACATTGGCCATGCGCAACTTTCCCGACATATCACTCACCCACTTAGTGGTCTGTATGGACTATCAGGTCCACCCCCCACGCCTTCAAGTTACACCTCTTGACTCCTTTGAGATCCATCCCACGTTGCAGGACGGGTACTCGGAGGTGCTTGTAGCCAGGGCGAGGGCGATGCCGGAGAGCATAACGTTACTTGACATGATTGTCGCAGCGGGGGAGCGATACCAACACATTCTCACTGCCGTGAAGCCGAATATAGGTACATTTTGATGTGCGATGTACGATCCAGCCTGTATGAATGCAGTCGGAGACGTTATTGTATCCTAAGTAAACTCGCCGTCAGCTTCTTTTGCGAGAATCATGCATTTCTGTCCTCCCTGGGCTCATATTCCGCCGTGCAAGCACGGTCGATGTACTTGGAAGCGATCGGAGGAAAAGGCGACGCCGGCCTCGCGGGGGAGATTGTGCTTTGATAGTACTTTACTGGCTAGCCCACATGAAAAAATCACAGTGGCGGCGTCGACGCAGCGCCGCGATCTCTGTTAAGGACTCCGACGGACCGTATCAGGCTCTCGGGCTGCGAGCGAGTGCGCGGAAATTGAAACGGCTACGTCTACTACAGTTGCGTGACGTTATCACGCACAAATCACGATGAGACTGAAGTTGCTTGAACTTGAGGACATCGATCTACGTAGTACTAGTCGCCATCAAGAACACGGGGGAGAGAAAACAGGACCGCGGACGCGGGGACACAGGCCAGCGTGGATGAGGAACGGTTTCACTGTGAACTACGCTGGTGACGAAGCCTCCAGAGCTCGGATTGTGCTCATGTCTGGGATGATACGGTCTTCCGTCCCATGCCCAGTCCTCCACCTGTTCGCTCCCTGCCACACAACGCCGCATTAGCCTCGCCCGGACTACTACCACGACGCGTGGATACGCACATTGTAGCCCATGACTTTGCTAACGCGTCCGGCGGGTCCCGAGCCATTCCTTCGTGGCAGCACCCGGAGTTTACTTGTACCGTAGAGGTATGCGTTCAGGGGGGAAGAATACGACTAGGTAGAGCCCGAGCTGAGCTTGCTCCTTGGGTGGAAGCTTGGGAGGTGCGTGAACGAGACGAGACAGATTCAGGAAAAGAAAGTTAAAGTAGGGATAAAGACGGTGGCTAGGGAAGATATGCTCAGGTAAAGCATGGGAACGTACGAGTGTGGAGACAGTGACGGGGGCGCGGTACGAGTCTAAGCACAGAACGCGATGTATGTTGGAGCGAATAGTGCCTCCCGAGACGTTGATTGCGTCGCCGATGTCGCAGTGTGCCCTTCCATGGCGGACCAGGCAAGCCCGTTCTTCCTGGAGACATTGTCCAACTCGGTGACGCTACGTGTACCATAGTCGTCCGGACCCTCTTCCACTCGTGCCCCTAAAACCCACAAGTTTGGCCCAATGTCCGGGGGTGAAGAGTGGGCGGTACTCACCTGAAGGGCACGCCTTGGTCCGAGTCACCTTGCTCGAACTTGAAGCTTGAAGTCTCTCCTAGTCGCAGAGCATTAATCCGCTCACAACCCGTCATAAACGTATCCCACGTCCCGGCCCTTCGCCAACCCCAAACGTCTTGAAGCTAGAGAGTACGGTTTGCACGGAGAAACAAGAGGCGAGCAGAAGAGAGATACGCACTACCAGATTCCTAGCTCGGTCGCGACCCTCAACAGTTCGTCTAACTCATCCTTGGGTCCCAGTTTGATAGCTTGGTATACGGTCGCCAGTGAGGGGCGCAGAGGTACATTGCTAGGAAAAGGTTGCAGAGAAACGAAAAGAAAATGGATAAGGAGACAATTCGAAGGGGTCCAGGTATTGACATACGCTGGCTCATTGTGGAATACGAAATGTTTCTCCCTGTGGGTGGTGGCTCTAGAATGTGGTTGTAAGAAGCTTGGATGTAGGAAGGGTCCAGGCTGGCCGGTCTTCTTCGCTGCTTTTCAGCTTTTGTAGCTTGAGCTCCCCACCGGAGAGACGATGAGATAAGAGATATAGCAAGAGACCAGGGCTAAACACGCAGGATGGGAGAGTGCAATGCCTTTGCAGCAATTGTATTCATCATGGCAGTCACAGTGGGCGAAGTCGAAAGAGGGGTCGACAAAGTCAATGACAGTGAGTACGACGAGTGTTGAACGTTGAGGCCGAGTCCAAGGAATACGGATGGCCATCGGCCCGAGCGGCGCGGCACAATACCTCGAGCGTCTGACTCATAACTCCGAGTCGGGTCATCTTCCATGGGTCCCACCACACTCTTCCACCATCTATCGCATATGCCACATCATGGTTTTTAATGCACTAGGGTGTTCAAGTGGTCTGAGATGAGAAGCAACTTTCAGGTATAAACTTTACCCTATCCCACTTGGTGTTATTACGTTATGTCATGCAGCGTGCTCGAAAGAACCCGTCTCTCTGTCAACGGCGCAAGCGGGGCAGTACTCGAGCTTCGACTCGCGTATAGCCTCTTACTCACTCTCTTACTCCAATTTTCACGGTGACTGCTGGTCTCCCCATACACCTAACCCCCCAACATCCTGCTTTCAGGTATGTCGTCGAAACATAGACCTTTCCCCCTTCGCTGTAATGGACAATCTGCTGACTTTTCCGTCTAGCCGGGGTACTATGTCTCGATCAACTCGGGGTGGTCGTCAGGGAGCTTCCGCATCCACAGAGCGAGCCATCCACTCCAAAGGAGATACGATTCGCCACGAGTTCTTATCAGATCCGCAAAGGGTACGTTCAATATCCGTCGCGTGAAGCCTGAGACTCGGTAGGGTGCCCTCGGAGTGGGGCCTTCCGTGCACGATCCACGAAGACAACGTCTGCGAACGGAGAATTTCAGCCCTTCAGGCAACCTTGACTGTCTATAGGACTGTTCCTAGCAAGTGCACGTGCTTATTGTGCTTTCCTCTTATAGGTCATCACAGCTGCTCTTGCAGGTTGTCCCGATTCTTTGGAAACTGTCATAGAATTATGGGAACAACCGCAGGCGAATATGACCCTCTCAGACTTGCTGGACACAACACTGCCTCTCTTGAGCGAAGATCCTATGCCATCGGACAGCGTTGGTGGCGTAACTGATCGTGTTCGCATCCGTCTGTCCGTCATCGTCTCTCTTAGCGAGCTCGCCTCTCGCGAAGACCAACATGTCAACCTGGAGCTGGAGCGGCGCTTGATGAACGTCTGGTCAGACCTATACAAATGGGTTGCCTGGGCCATCTCTGCTGCCGACACGAATTTATTGGGAACACCAATGCGGTCCATAGCAGCTCGGGCACTCACCCACGTTCTCATCTTTATCACGACACGTAGCAGTCGGCTTGAAGACAAATTCTTCGGCGAGCCCTCGTCTTTGGAGATGGCGACACAGCTATGGTTGAATTGTGACGATGTCCATCGTCACGGAGTATCCGGCACAGATACTGACTGGAGCACCAGCATGTTCTTCGACATCATCGACAGGTTCGAACTCGAGCAGTTGAAGATGCTCGTGCGCGTGGGCGGCGGCGACGTAGACGCGCTCGCGAGACGCCTTCTCGCGCGCCTCGAGCGCATGCTTGTGGCTACAACGGAACAGTCGCAGTCCTGGTATATCCCTCTCAAGTTCTTCGGCATCCTCAGCCACTTCCGACACCATCCCCCACTGTTCACCGCCATCCTTGTCGCTGATGCGGTGCCGCTCTTAACACGACATATTGGTCGCCCTTTGGAAGTCGCTGAGCGCACGAACGACACCCGGGAACGACTAGCGCTCTCGGACCCTACGCTCTGGGGCATAGAAATGCTCTCGTATGCATTCCTCGACTCGCGTTCACAGTGTACATGCGTCGCGCAGGCAGCTCGTGGCGGCTTTGTCCGTACCCTTCACGACACATGTCGTATGTTCTCGGGGCAGCCGGCGATCAGCCCTGCCCACTCGGAGAACTTGGTGATAATACTCGAAACGTTCATAGGTCTGCTAGTCTATCCCACTGCGATTTCCGCCCTTGCGCCCGCGTTGAAGACCCTCATGAACCAGAGAGGCGGAGCTCTTGCGGCGGGCATAGCCGACTCGGAACTTCAGAGGCGGTGGGACATCATGGCGTCACTCGCTCCAGAGCGTTTTGAGGTCCTAAAGACATACAAACGCGAGCGGACTGCACGACGTTATGTCACCTCTGTCTGTGGCAACACCGAGGTTAGTGACATCAATCGTTGAGAGGCAAGAAACAGAACTGACCTGCGACTCAGTGCGACCAGATACAGGCATACCGTGGTGCTCTGCGTTGCTGCAAGGGCTGCAAGGATGTGTTGTATTGCTCGAAGGTGCGTCGTCCCGAAAACACTCTGTCATCCTGTGGTGTTGAATACAACCGCGTGCACCAGGAATGCCAGCGGCTGTGCTGGAACGACCACCGAAACGAATGTAAGACCAAACAATACCAACTACAAATTCGTAAGCAAACCGTTCTTGTCACAGACGAGATACTACGGCTGACCATAAGCCGTCGGCTGCACAGATAAACGTGACGTGGAGGCAGCAGGGTTCGCTAAGCGCGACGCCCTGTTCTTCCAGCACCTCGCGCGCGTCGACTTCGAGCGACATCGCACCCGATTTCACCAGCTTATACGGCGGGATTTTCCTGCGGCACTACCCTCGGACGTATCCCTCAGCATGAACTACACGAGTCCTCATCCGCTCATGAGTCCCCATCCTCCGACAATCTCGGTGTCGGGAGCGACATATGTGGCCCTGCCCTTACGCAGCGGTGATGGGCGCGTGTCGACGCCTGTAGAGCTCACCATTCAGCGAGGAGAGGAGATGCAGCGGCTTTACACATACGTGGAAGGTCTCTGGTAAGGCGGCTCTTGTGTTTGATTGAACGCTCATACTAGCAGCGGGACGCTTTCATTTGTACGGAGCCAGAGAGCTTCGAGAGATCTAGCGATGAGCCCTAACGGACACAATCTGGGGTACTGTTAGTGTGTATTAGGGACGTGAAAGCGTCAGAAGAGCGCCATCGAATCGAGGCAGAATACAACACGTACAACGATCGAACTAGGTTCGCTCGAAATATCAGCCGTGTGGGGGATCTCCGTGCCTCCATGCAGCGCCTATCGTTTCAACGACCAAATCCGTGTTCTGGGACGGAGTCAGCTTCACACGGGACCGTTCTCCAGCGATGCAAACAGCCAGCTGGCGGTACTCACCCCGAAACCCGGTATAAGCCAATCTCTTCCCGAAGCTACTCGGCCATAGTCTCCGGGCGAATCTATCTGAGAGCACACTTGCGACAGCCGCAGCGGTACCCGCGAATTACGTGGTGACGGTGCAAAACTGTACGACGTCGTTCCAGCGAGTGTGAAAGGCGGTTGATAATAGTGGAGACAGCCTGTTCCCTGGGAGACGGCTGCAAGGGTGCATACGTCAGATGGACTGACATGAGTGCGGGATGGAGAAAGTAGGGAACGTGTGGAATGGGTGGGGATCTCGGAGCGCGGAGTGGTAGGGACGTCTCAGGAAGATTTTGAAAGAGAACATACGCGATGAATGGGTGTTGGATGTCTGTCGGTCCTCAAAGTTGTCTGATCGTGACGTACAAGTCCAGGTACATCTTCTCTTTCGTGTCGAGATACAGTCGTGCGATGACGTGGGAGGGTAGGTGCAGAGTGCGATAACAGGGAGTCAGTCTTAGGGTCGCTGACGACCTCGCGGTGCCGCTACCACCCATAGGCTAGTCACCTGTAGACTTCTGGCCAGCACAGGTATACGATGTCGTGTCAACGACGGCGCATACAGACATAGGGAAAATACGCACTAGAAGAATATGCCCTGCTATTGTTCCTCACTAAATACCTCACCGAGAGGCAGCACCGTCGCTTTCAGCTCATATCAGGGATGCCCTTCGCGTATTGATGGAATATGTGGCTCTTGAGGCTGGAGACCCAGTTTCGTACGCAGACGCAAGAGATTAGGAGAAGAGACATACGCACTATCATAGCCGTAGCTCCATCAACGGCTTCCCTAACCTGTTTATCCCGCGCTCGACCTGGCTCGAGAGCTTGGAGATTCGACGACGTAAGCGTTAACTAGAGGAAGATGCAGCAACTTCGTCAGCCTGAGCGTGCTGCGGGGGCGACGACATGGCCTTATGAACACGCAAGGGAGCTCGAGGACTGACCTTTATCGACATACTCGGGAACTCATTCCCCTGCTTCTCTCCCTCCCCATTCCATGGGATTATCTGGTAGATAGCGGCGTGGAAGAACAGACGGAGACTGGTGTATCTTCGCGCATTGTTCGACGAGCTTGAGGACGAAGGCACTGTCGAGAAAGTAGGCAAGAGCTTAGAAAAAAGCTATGATAGATCTTGTGGACGTAGCTGTACAGTTTCTGAGTACGAAGACATTCCAGTAGGCATCGCTATGTCGACAGACTGAGGCGAGGGACGGAAGGGGCAAGAAAGGAGATCGACGTTCTGCGAACGGACGATGGCAACTCCGAGAAGAGCGGGCCAGCACTGTGCGGCTCGTCGCCCGGGGCCCGGCTACCCAAACGGTGCCGCGTTCCGAAGTCCGAAGCGCCCGATGGGCGAGTCAAGCTTCGCCAGCTACACCAAGCAGCCTTAATAGCAAGTACTACTCAAATTGCGACCGTATAAAAGGGTCAGGTAGACTGGCTCCAAAGACAGAGCTCAAGCCTGAGATGGTATGCAGCCTTGGTTTCAGACGTTCGTATACAAAACAACTTGACAGTTCAGACTGAAGTGAAATCTCTGATTATAGCCATGAGGATCAATGCTGAGTATCGTGTATCGCAATAGATCGAAACATATAGTACTAGCGATCCGAACGCCGTACATCCCCTTGTGGGACCCATCGACTCAGGTATCATCTCTGCTCCTCCTTGCAGCCAGAGAGACTCACCCCGGCCGGTGTCGCCGCATAGCTAGCGATCAAGCTCACTGTCCGTGCTGTGTCTCAGGCCTCCGGTTTGCGCAATCATCACGGTATGCATATAATAATCGTCATAGTTGGCCCCGCGCTGTACCACCTGGAACGGGCGGTTTCGAGGGCCGTCCAGCGAGATGATGATGGTCCGCAGAGACGGCACGGTCTCGGAGATGCGTGTCGCGAGTGCGTCGAGGTTGAGTTCCATCAGGAACTTCTCCGCCGCGGAGAGCGGGACGGAGTCAGAGGGAGCAGGATCTGGCGCAGCAAAGGTAGCGCAGATCGTGAGCCCGAACGCCTTGATGGAAAGCGGGCGGATCGCGTCGATGATGCCCTCCTGCTCGGGAAAAGAGGTCAGCATAAACCAGGGATTTGGACCGGTGACAACGCACCACCATCGCTGCAGCGTCCACGCTCTCCGGGTCGATCGTCCCGCCCGGAATGACGACCACTTCGAAGCACTCTAGTTGTTGGACGTACGGACGACGCATGACCTTGACGAGCTGCTCCGTGAAGATATTCCCGTCGAACGCGCGCAGGCACAAGAATCGCGGCTGCGTGTCGCGGAGCGCCGCGCGAAGGAAGTGCGTCTGCATGGTCGGCCCGATGACAATGAATTCACGGACGCGAAAACCAGTAAGCTGACGTTGAGGCTTCTTGGCTCCAAAGTACACAGATCGCCATGCTACGCACGGAGTTCATCCCAGACGTTCTGTGGTATGGCGACGACGACGGATTGCGGGTGTGGCCATATTCGCGTTGGCGGGAGACGATGGTTACACAGCGAAATCACGACGTAGATGGGGACTGTGGGTGTAGAGGATGACGTCTCCACCGCGGGCAGGGTTTGATGAGGCGTAGGAAGGGAGTATGTCTGAACGGGCATGGTCAATGGGGATGTTGGACAAGACGCTGACGGAGTCGCGCCCGACGGCTTGTTGGAGTAGACGTACCACTATCATAGGCGTATCCCGATTCTCAGCGTAAGAAACGTAAGACCGGCGCCGATGAGAAGTGCTACTCCAAGGTGCGACCGAGTGACCGTGCACAATCTTCGTGGAATCCTGGAACTCGCACTGCAGAGGGCACGGCGAGTGATCAGCGGGTGAGCCAACGCTGTCGCAGTGAAGCCATGAGGCTGGAGCTACGGTGGAATGATGAACCACTCACCGATATCCTCTAGACCGACACACACCCTAAACATGCAGATCAAGATGATCCGCAAGTCCGGTGTTCCTGCTTGACCGGACGAAGTACGCTATGTTCGTAGGGAGGGTTTGAGGCCACGTTATTGGCATCGAAATGGGAAGGGATGAACTCACCGAAGAGAGCGGTCGCGCCCCTAGAGCTTTTCGTATCGGAGGGCGGAAACGGGCGGGCCGTACGAAAGCCTGCTCATGGGCGCAACATATCCTGAACGGATTGCGGGATACTGGATTCATCTGCATGCCGGGTGAAACGACGAGTAGAGTCACTCACCATCCTGGAGACTATGCACCCCCCTGGGGCTCCTGTGGGCATCCTCTCCAGCATGCGTCGAATCGATCTAGCGCACGAATTCCGGAGAGTGGACCGCGACACCGCCAGGAGAGTGCGAGCAGAGAATTCTTGCGTCGAAGTCGATCAAAATAGGAGAGATTAACACGAAGCATGAGGGGAAAGGGCTCGAAAAGCAGGCGGTGGTGGAACGGGGAACAGTACTGTATACGTACACGACGAGGCAAGAGAAAAGCTCAGCGAGCAAGGCACGTCTCGGCACCGTCATGATCGTGAGAAACACCTTCCCTTCATGCATGCAAGTCCAACGGTCCGCAGCGGTCCGCCCAGTATGTCGCGACCCGGCGCCACCACAAATGATTTTACACCCCTATTGCATAGCTTTCTCTCTCATATCTTACCACATAATGCCCCCATCCTCGACGTATGCTCAAATTCCCGCCCATGCGGCTGAAAACATAATTGCAGAAGGCAATGCCCACTTCTTCCTGGACCCACAAAGGGTGAGTTTTCCCGTGCCGTTGTCGCCGGTCCGAGTCGGGCTCTGTCGGAAGTTAGGGCCTGAGGCACCGTTGGTCGCGACATTTGGGATACCTAGTCGCTTTCGAGTTCTGCCCTGCGGTTTGTAGGAGAGATACTCATGTATTCTTCTTCTAGCTCATCACAGAGGCAAGGGCAGGTTCTCCGTACGCCTTGGGCATCATTTCACAAGCATGGGACGATCCACGGTCCGGGATGACGAATCTCGACGTGCTAGAGTTGATTTCGCCTTTTCTTCGCGGAGGCCCCACAACCTCTGACTACTCTGATGTCACCACTACTCGCGCCCGCCTCGCTTACTCGTCTCTCGTCGCAATGGCCAGACTTTCCTCGTTCGGTCACCATCAGTTCGAAATCACTCCCGATCCCGTCTTAGAGCAGCGCTTGCTGGACATCTGGCCCGGCTTATATGGATGGATTACCTGGGCAAATGCTGCTATCGAGGGCCGCTTCAAGCTCACTGGAACTCCAAGTTTTCGCCCCCGGCCTTTCTTGACCCACACCCTAACCCGTATCACGTACATCATCGTTTCCTATAGCCGCCGACTTAGAGACCTATTTCTACAACAGCCGTCATCCATTCAAATCGCAACCAGCCTCTGGCTCGAGTTTGACGACGCATCCATGGCCCTCGGCGTTGGTTCTCCCATCGATTTCGGTACACAGATGTTCTCCACCATCAGTTCGCATCTCAAGGCCGAGCATCTGCCCCTTGTCATCCAGGCAGGCGGAGGCGATGTCAACGCACTCTCCCAGCGCCTCCTTGCCCGACTGAACCGCGCCCTCTCTCAAACTTCACAGTGCGACTTTTCTTGGACCGTCTCCGGATGCCTGATCGAGATCTTCGACGGTTTTCGACGCCATCGTCCACTCTTCGCCGCCCTCCTTTCCCGGGACCTGGTTCCTCTGATCACAACCACCCTTGTCCGAATCTCCGACGCGTTTGTCGGGGCAAATTTCATCCAGCGGACAATGCTCACGACTCCTGCCATCATAGTGATACGGGCGCTCGCTCGCACGTTCCTGGATCCTCGTTCCCAGTGCGTTTGGCTGGCTCAAGCCGTGGAGGGAGGTTTTGTGCGCGGGTTCGAAGCCGCATGCATAGGCCTGCTCCGAGAGCCTGTATGTTTCAGTACAGTGGACGACTATACGGCTTTTGACGAGATGTTCAACGCGTGCATCGGCCTGCTCGTGTACCCGGAAGCAATCTCGTGCCTCGCACCCGCGTTGGAGGCGCTTACGCAAGACAGAGAAAGAGGCTCGTCGTCGGCGAGAATCCCCAACGAGGAGTTTGAGATGCTGTGGAAGAACCTCCTGTCACTCGCACGGCAGCGATTGCGGACGCTTGAGGAGTACCAACACGAGCGCGTTATGCATCGTCGCCATGCGACATGCGAAAACCCTTCCGTGAGTGTCATGCCGCCTCAACTCATCGTCACGGGGGCTCACCTTCAACGCAGTGTGCATCTAGAGAACCGGATAAACAAGCCCTCCGTCGTTGCGGCGGGTGCCAGACCGTGCTGTACTGCTCCAAGGTGAGTTTTGCGCAGGCTCCGCATTCCTGTCTTGTCTGACAGGATGTAACGTCACAGGTATGCCAACGACTACGCTGGAACGCGCACAGGGACGACTGTAAATCCAAGCAATATCAGCTTGATGCCTGTACGTTTCGTTTCATCCTTCGTAGTCCGCTCGTGGTACTCCGGCACTCATACGTGCTTCGCCTAGACGACCGCAAAGCAGCCGCAGCGGGCTTTACAAAGTACGAGTCCGCGTTCTTTCGCCACCTCGCGCGCGCGGATATCAAAGATTCTCGTGAAGAGTACCTCCGGCGCGTACATGACGTACATCGCAACACTCCCGGAATGGATCCGTCTCACCTAGTCATTCGACTGGACTTCGGAGTCTACCCGACGACATTTCAGTCATCCAGCCCAAGGGAAGGGGAACAGCCGATGCGCAACGCTAACGGGCGCATCGCCACTCCTACTTGGATCAACATCCGCAGAGGAGAGGAGCGGCATAGCTTACTCACGTACGTAGAGCTCCTTTGAAGGGTCAGTAGGGACTCGTGCGGTGCTGGTATTTTGGCTGCGGGACAGCCTTGGGTCAGAAATGCAGATGAGTCCGCACCTTCTCGACGGTCATAGCAGGGCTCTGCGCTGCTATGACGCGGTTTTCTATGTACGATTTTCGAGTCGCTGCGTGATTGTAGGCGAGAGTAGACGAGTGCGCATGAAGGCCCTTGAAAATCACGGCCATGCACCCTCATCTCCCCTCATCTACAATCACGCAGTTTCGCCCTGATTCCCTCTGATTCCCGCTGATTCCCGCTGATTCATGCTGATTCATGCGCTTTCAGGCGCATTCATGCGTTTTCACGCGCGCTCACGCTCTCTCAACGGAGCTCACGCGCGTTCACGCCGCCTTACGCGTCTCGTTCACTTTCATCCTCCTCCACTGGAGTTCATCGCTCTGTTTCCTTCACCCTCCGCGACGCATGTTTATTTACTAAACTTTGTTTTCGTCATTGTAGATTCGTTTACGACGATTCAAACTTTGAATTTGGGGGCTCGCGTTGCCTCCCCAAAGTTTGCCTCTTCGACATCGCAATACTTCGCGAACATTTCACAAGCGCACGGCCTTAGTATCAGGTGTGTGAATGTGTGTGAGAGTGCGTGAGGGCAGATGAGCGCATGGCTGTGGTAGTCATTCGCCCTCATCCGTCCTCACGCACATTCACATCCGACTCGGCACCGTCATGTTCGTGAGGCGTCAAGATGTGCTACCCTTCCAGCCCTTAGATGCCCCTGACAATCCCGCTCACAATCAGTTCGCGAACTTCAAGCGACAGGGTGCACACGGCGACCATGACGTCACCGACACGGCGGGGGCGGAGCTTAGAGCACCGCCGTGCCCATCATATATGATACGTCCTTAGAGAATCTCACCCGAGCGACGTCGACTCTAGGTTTAGACTCTCTTGAAATACAGCTGCGAGTTCGTCTTCGTCGTGTTGAAACTACAAATAAGCACACCATTGTTACCGCCTCAAGAATGTGTTTGACGGACGGATCACAGGCCCGAATACAAGAGACGATTTACAAAGCGACAGGAAGGGGTGAGAGGATATGGAATGTGAAGACTGTCAGCCAGGCGCGCGGGGCCGCTATGGTCGAGACTGGTGACGGGACAGACAGTCGTCGTCGCGGACGCGCAACTTTATTACACCCCCGTCAGTTCTAGTGTTTCCGCGTTTGCGTATGCCGCCTACTAACATTACTACGTCTACGAAAGGACATGGTCAACGCGAACGTTCCAGATACGCCCCGGGGTTTCGACCGAGAGCTGCGCCGCAGAAGGCAGACGCTTCGGCGCATTGCCAGTGCCAGCACGAGGAGAATTGGTATGTTATTTCGCTTGCGATTCGTTCATGTAGGTATCGACGCCTGACAGTATTCCTTAGCTTCTCTAGCAGGAACACTCCACTACGACGAAGAAGACGTGCGTACGTTGTGCGAAGCGTCAAACGACAAGGAGACGGCGTCAGGACCGAAATCTGAGAAAGGAATGTACACTGATGATGATCTCGAAACTCTGCAGGGAGATGTTGAAACGTTGAGTGATAGTTTGGATGAGAAGGGCGATGCGTCGAAGTACGACATGTAAGAGGAGCGCAGTGTTAGCAAACCACTGTCATCGGTAGTGGTAACTCCTCGCATGCGACAGGAGGCAATATTAACTCACTTTCCAGTGTCCGGTTGACTTAGTAGATGACAACGTTGAGGTACATGTGCTGACGGAGCCAGTGCTAAACCGGAACCATGACAGCCTAGGACGTCATTGCTTGACGCAACCGAAGCGTGCGGCATGATTTCACCCATCGACGATTGAAATGTTCATAGCTAGTCGAATCAAGCAAGTTCTCTTCTATCCTCTTTATGAGACGTACTACTCTACTCCCACTCTATCTTGTCCAGCCCCGCCTGTCGAAGTTCGCTCAATCCGTCCCCGGACCCAAGATACTTCCACCTCTTCTCATGCAGAGGCGTGCTAATTCCTAGCACATTTTGACTCAAGGATGTTGCACTGTATCCAAGATGGTCAGCTGTATGCCTCCGGCTATACAGCGTCGAAACATACATACCTGATCTCTAGCTCCAATTTCTCCGAATCTCCTATGCGCTCGGCGGTGCTCGGTACACTGAGCGTAAGGCATACGTTCATCTCACCAGACTCTGAGTTGCCTTGATCAGTAGACTTTGGCCATGACTCGACGTGATCGTCTATACACGAGTGGCCATCGAACTTTCTGTCCCAGTAAGAAACTTTGGATGGATCAGAGAAGAATTCGACGAAGGCGTAATGCTTGACTCGGAGACTCTCGCGTGAGTTTGAAGGGGGCGTGGAGACGATTGCATCGGAATCGGAAGGGAATTGTGAAGGGGATTTAAAGCATGTGCCGAAGGAGATTCGAAACCCCTGCGTCCGAAGGCCGCCAGCGTCGGAGAGAGGCTGGATAACCTGGAAACCAAGGATTGCACGGTAATTCACAGAGAGATCCCGATTGAATATCCAGTCAGCTTCAAAAGCGCACAAGCGCCATCCAAAAGTACGTTCTATGAGTTGAAGCTTCGAAGGACTGACGTAGAAGGGCGTCTTCCTCTCCAAGTTTCTCCGTGTCAGTCTGCATCGAGGATGATCGGGATATGTGTTGGTGGTCAGAGAGGAAGGACGAGTGGAAATATTTATGTCTTCCCATTGCAGATGCTCTTGAAGCTCCGAAAGAACACTGTCGGAAACAACGATGAGCCTTCTCTGAGGCTGGGATGCGCTTTTTCCCGGTGCTATGATATCCGCATTGATAGATAGGCCCTGAAGCACGGAGGGAGCGTGCAGTAGGACTCAGCGGAAGCCATACAGATCCACCCGTGACATCACAGAAGAGCTGAGCAAGAGACCACATGGAGTTGAGAGGGATGATGGGAATGTGTGCTCGAACCACGTTTGCGGTGAGGGTGAATGTGGGCATTACCGTGGATGGCACATTCTGGTTTTGTGAGTCCAACAAGTTCCCTTGAGGCGTGCGATCGGAATCATGATGCTCTACCTACGATTGTTTCCAGAGAAGTTAGACAGAATGTTGGTGCATTATTCATTATACTCACAGGTGGCACTGTTGGATCAACTTCAGGAGAAGGGCTTCTTTCAACTAAATTCTGATAAAACCAAAATCAGAACATAGTCATACAAGTCATGTTACGGGGTGTTCGCAAAGGGACATATACATACTGTAAAGGGATAGGATCTCATTCGCGGAACAAATGCAAGGTCAAAACCTTGACCGCGGAATTTTTGCCACAATTTGAAGTGCGATGGAGATACGGAAAAAGCATGGCTGTTAGGGATAATTTCTCCTTGCACCACTGAATCAAACATTTCTTTGAGGATATCTATATCATATACGACTTGTGCGGAATCTGGAGAGCGGGATACGCATTAATTAAACAACAGAATGGAAGGAGACTCCACTCGCCATTCGTTGATTGTTGGAAAACTGCCGCATCGGGCGAACTCTCTTCCCAGACAAAGAGGGACGTATCGAAGGAGGTGCGCATAATCTCTTCCTGTAGGCGGTAGAACGCGTGGCGTCCTTCTCCATAGAGGGTTGGCATTCGAACATTGAAGAGCCCAAGCAAGCAGTACGCTTCGTCCTCAGGCCTCGTCGTGACCCTGTCTGCGGCCCACGACATTCTCACTCCCACAGGATAATCAGAAATTTTGGTGTTGAAGCGGAAAACGTCCTCAGAGATCTTCGTAGCAAATTCAAGATCTTCTGCCAAGTCGTGCTTGGTACCTAAGACGGACCAGTCACAGGCACAGAAGACGACAGTGCGAGGAGCGAGGAGTTCTTGAAGCGTCCAGCCTCGTCGGTGCCATCTACTTTGTTCGAATTGGTCTGATGGGAACCCATTCTTGTTGATACCAAAATATGGGCTCGTGTCCATGGATGAGACAGACGGAGAGACGTCGGAAAGGAATACAAAACAAACATCGGAAGACGCATAGTATTCAAACATGGAATTTATCGCTTCAGTGAGTTCTGCGCTGCTCGTCTTGTCGATGCAACACGTGTCTGCCCACGCCCAGTCGTAGCCGTATCTCTCTGCAAGTTTGAGAAATTGTCGGATTTTATCGGTCAAGAGATCGCGTGGGACAGAGCAGGATTTTTGAGTGGGGAGAATCTGAGGCGTCGTGGTTCCCGGGATGGGGTGGGATAGAGAATCAAGTGATAAAGGAACTCTTGGAGGATCGGTGACGGGGTAAGGGTGGGAGGGAATGATGTTTAACCCCGTTTGTGAAAGTTCCGAGGCAATACGTGAGGTCACGACCTTCGCAACGTTTGCGTCAACCTGTGAAATCAGCTCGTGCAACTCGTGCAACGTTTTGAGTAGCCTTTCCGACACGGGAGGATCCACACGCTCGGCCTCTCGCTTGCACTGCTCCGTGTACGCCTGAACCTTCTGGAATGTGTCCTCTGTCTCCGGTGGGCCCCATACGTGCGAGAGAATGGCGTACCCGCCGGGAATATCCTGCGGGCTGGTGAAGAACCGGAGCTCGGCAGTGGAAGTGTTGAGAAGCCACATTATCTGTACGGGTGCGTGTCGTAATGAGCTCGTGAGATTAGCAGAGAGTGCTGCAGTGACGCACACAGGGATAGAGGTGGATCAGTATTATTTAGAGAGCAGTCCTCCAGGATCAGAGGAGATATGGGTTGTGGACTGAGGATGACCAGGGCGAGAAATCTGCCAAGAGCGAGCCTATCATGAGAAGAAATGAAGGGCATGGCCTTAGACGCGTAATGGACAGAAGTATCGCCCTCCTCGGCGGTGCTTGACTGGGGCCGTGTACTTCGGGCATCACATCTTGGGTGGTCTCCTAGAATGGGAAGACCCACACCATCTGTGGCTCAGCTTCCCTTCCAACTTCAATCTTCAATGCCAGGTGAGGGAGAATAGGTATTTGAACGGTAGCGGTGCGCATCGTGACCATAGCGTGCTTGATATTCACTGCATATTTGGTTCCAGGTAAGGTGAAGCGCACCGGCATGAGAAGCATGCTACGCAGAACAGTATTTTGTTCCCGGTTAAACGAGGCCTCTGTACGTGTACAATGCCAGGCACCAAACATTCTATCAGGACCCAGCCTTGACCGCCAACCCCCCATGCCACACGATATCGGACGACAGACTATCAGCATGATCGTCGCCGGCTGTGTAAGCATAGAATGCCTGGCAGTATAAGATTGACGACAACGACAACAATGAGGATGAAGAGACTCATGTACAGCTCTGCCTGAGCGCTACATGTCCGTGCCGGAGCGCACGCCCGAACCGAGCAGGACCGTGAATTTCCCACTCGCCTACATAGTATTGACCTGAGCAGAGGGCGTACAGGGCGGAGATCGGGCCGTGGATCTGGCGACCGCCTGTGGAAGGGGTGAATGGGGTGAGTCAGAGGGCACGGTGGAAGGGAGGGAAAGAGAAATAGAGCAGGGATAGAGCAGGAGAACGCGATGTGGGTAGATAGTAAGAGTGGCACCGGCGAGACGCATCTTGACGCCTAACTTTACATCCTCCCAGGTCCTGAACAACCCATTCACCGCCTACCTCCACCACGCCGTCGAGAATCCTGTCATCTCCATCGCCCGTTTTGTGCCCGCTAGCAAGCAACTCGTCCACCTTCGCCGAATCATACTAGGACAATCGTACCCCCGTACCTGTCGTTGCTGTGCGAGAGAGGCTCCTTGCACCGGAACGCCATAGACGCCGTGTCTTGGAGCACGACCCGCGACCGAGCCCATGTACGAACGGGAGGAAGCCTACACCCAGGGCAAGCGGCCAACCACAGACCGTCGTCGTGTCGATGGTGACGACCAGCGCGGTGTACCCCGCGCTTTTCGCGCGCGCGAGTAGCAGACAGGTGACATTTGAGTTGAGCGTCGAGTAGAGTCGGAACCAGTGCAAGACAGCGCCGCTCAGTACCAGCAGGATGTCGAGTGCACCGGCCGTCCGTGTGATACCGAGCTCACTGGAGGGGTGGAGGATACCTCGGCAGCCAGTGGGTGCGATGGGGTGGGGGACGGGGTAATTGGTGCTGAACAGAGTCGTCTGTTCCGTACGGTAGCTGTGGGATATGGAATGAGGACAGATGTCAGAAAGGAATGATAACTCGACGCACCTCGAGACGACGGCAGGTCATGTTTCGCAGCTTCCGTCAGACGTTCGCCGCTCGGAAAACTCCCGCCCATTCGCGCAGTACGTCACACTTGTGTTGACAGCCCCCAAAACCAAGTTGAACTAGTCTTGTATAAAACAATGGATGAGGAAGAGGTGAGGTATGAGCGGATGGTGTAACGACGCACTTGCAAAGTCCTGTGATACCTCAAGCGCAGCTCACTCGAACGCCTCCAAGCTCGCGAAGCCCAGCCGAGACGGATTCCTGCTCACAAAGAGTTCTCATGGATAAGCAGACCACTTGCCCTGCATGGCCCCGTGAGTATTATTCTCGCCCGCGGCGGGGCGCGTCTGGCGGAATCGACAAGATGATCGTGCTGATAGCGCGAAGGAGGCTGGTGGAAGTATGAAAGACGCATCGTAGAAGTCTGGAGCCTGTGTCAGTTTTCAAGATGACTTCCGTCTTTCGTTTGAGCCTGACTTTTGAGCGAAGTATGCCCGCGATTACGTGGATACACGTTGCGCGGGGCTGTGGGCGAGGTTAAGAGACAGTCGAGGGTCGGTAGAGCCTCCGAAGTGCCGATGAAGATAGCGAAATAGCACTGATAGTGCGAGATGTGACCGGCGCATGGAGTGTCGGGAACGGAAACTGTCTGTGGATCGACCAAGGAGAGACCTCGCGTCAAGCTTCACTGAGTTGAGCGTGATCATCTTCACGGGCCTTCCTGGGAGGGTAGACACCATCTAACGCGCGTAAGGAGGACGTCGGTGATAGCAGTAGACGACGATACGATTATAGCAGAGAAAGGGAGACGAGCGGAGAGTTGGATACCAGTCGTAACCCGAGAGAGAGGAGCAGTGCGTCGGAGGAGACTCGGAGCGGTCGGTGACTGGCGTGACGGATTTGTAACACTATCCCCGTGAGTGTAACGTCCGGGCCGGAGGTTGAGCCGAGGTTGCCGTAGCCCTCAGTGTCGTCCTAAGCGACCACCGGTGGTGGCACCGGCCGTCCGCGTCATCTTCACTTGTTGCAAGTACGTCTCTGAAAGTTTGAATTCCTCTAAATATCCCCATTTGTTCAGCATGCCGAGTTAAAGACACGGGCTCAGTGCTCCTCTCTTCCCAAAGCGTTCGCGAGGACCTGATCTCGGAGCAGTTAGTCCGCTATCGCCCGGTTAATGTCAAGGTCGAGAGGCGCGAGGCGGAACATGGCTGAAACATGTCTGGAAGGATGCTTACTCGCATGTGCGTCGTTGACTCGTCTAGTTATCGTTACACATTTCGCGGGTCAGGACACTCGCGGCTAAAGCTTACTACTAGGTGCTCCATAATCCTTGACAAGAGCGTCCCAGATTGCACACGCCAGCCCTCGCGGGTTCTCCTGCACAACCAGATGCCCGGCCCCTTGAACAACAGCGACGGATTTCATCTTCCGTCCCTCTATGATCCCTCTATGCGTCTCCTCCGGGCTAGCAACACAGTAACAATGTCAGCTTACGAGTTGACAATGAACGAGAAGGAGAGCCCTCAATCAGACGAGAATTTGGACCATACGCACATCAAGTCCCGCCGCGCGCCCAGAATGGTATGCACGGGAATAGCGCCACACAGGTCTGTCAGGATCTCGAGGGAGACCCATCCGTTCTCATTGTAGCGGTAACCCAAGTTCTCAGCCTCGCGCGTAGTCGCGAGCGTCACCGCGCCATCTTGAGGCCGCGGTCCGGGGTATCTGTACGTCGGGAGCTCACAGAGCGCGTAGTCCTAGGCACCGTAAATAACGTTCTCAGATCAGCAAGGAGAGTACAAGAAACTCGAGACGAGACGAAACGCACAACGTAATCTTGCAGCACGCGCGTGTCCCAATACTTCCATGGCGCCCGTCGCGCCAACCACTCGTGCGCCGCCGCGCGCGATGGCCAAGTGTCTTTACGGCCCTTCGCTGCCTCCTCCGCGCGTCGAAGGGCGACGCTGCCCGCCTCCGACTGGATGAAACGCGCGAACCCCGCGCGCGTCATCATGGTGGGATCGACGAGGATCATGGACGAGAATGGGAGGCGATGGAGGGGGTATCCCAGCATTGTGAATATTCTGAGGAGGAAGGTGAGATACGATCTTGGCGAGGTAAATAGCGGCGAGTGCAGCGTTTGGCGAGGGGAACGGCGAAGGAGGAAACTTACATAGCACACGCCCCCGCGGAGTGGCCCATACCCACGAGGGTTGCCCCCTTTGCGATCAGGCCTGAGGAAAACAACTTGTGCGATGTGCGCGCCCATTGCGGGGCAGCTAGGAAGGGTGGGCGACGGGTGGCGGTAGCCCTTCAGCTCATATGCACAGCGGACATACGGGTGCGAGGACTTACTAAAGCCGTCGGGGTACTCTCCAAGCCGGGCGTCGTTCGATACGGCCGAGCGCCCATGATTCAAGCAATCCATCGCCCAGAACTCCTCGACGACGAACGTGTCTGCCGGGGCAGCTGCTTGCTGCGCGAAGAGGTCCTCCGCGGTCGCGCGCCATGCCTCCTTGTCTGTGACGCAAATGGGGTGAGCGCGAGCATAAGGAAAGCACCACGCGGGACATAAGGCAGTACTCACGAGACCCGACGGCGTGCAGAGCAAACAGCGCGATACCGCGCTGGTTGTGGGTAGTACGCCGGGGATGGCTGTCAGGGCGGTAGCGTATGAAGTTGAGGCTCAGAGCACCGTCCTCCTCAGATCCGGTGAGCGTGAAATCCGTTGCTTGAACCATTCTACGAGCAGGGGTCTTGGGGAGATGTGTACAAGGTATAGTAGGTCGAGGGTGGATGAGGACGAAGACGAGACATGGGTAAGAGACATAGTGAGGCTCGGGCGTCCCGCCCGGTGAGTGGGCGGCGAACGCTCGACAAGATCCATGGGCGGCGGCCCACCGGTTACTCCCCGAGGCCGCGCGCGCCGGTGAAAGAAGCCCAACCACTTTGTGGCATCTCCGCCGTGATCGTGACCGCGCAGAGACTCTGTGACGAAGGGCGTCGAACGCTGAACCTTATATTTCAAGTTCAGGGGCGAGTTTCTTCAGGACCCTGACTACGGCCCGATTGGGAACGCCACGAAGCTGCTGCTTTCCCCATTAGCAAGGGAGATGACGTATCGTTTTCGCATGTGTTTGTGCCGGTGGAAATCGGGAGGATCCCCGATGTCGTTGCCTAGCTTAGCAACATCATCGACATAATATCGGCGACGGGGCTGCCTGACATGATGAACCTTGAAGCTGCGTATCTCGTCATACAAGTCTTTCTGTGTCCAGCATCATTGCGACAGTCCTACGCAGTCCCCGTATTCTCGACGATACCCGCCCGCGCGAGTTCTAGAGCACTGTCAAAGCGCGGCACAAGTTTGCAGGGAAAGGGGGCCAGTCGCCTGCGGACGCTCCGTCAGCGCTCTAACTTCTGCGCTAACACTGCGACAAATGAGTTACGTACGCGATGGTGGTCGGTTGGACGACAGGCTCCGGAACAGGACCGCCGTCGAGTGTCTCGATGTTATAGACGGCTATAATGGAAGAGATTGTTGCCCACAGCGCTTCGTCGGCGTAGAACTGGCCTGGACAGACCCTGCGGGACGAACATGGGGTTTGTTAACAGCTGCGTTGGGTAATTTCTAGAGGGGCGTACCGTCTACCAAAGCCGAAGACCATCCTGCGCACCGCGCGCTGCTCGTCGAGGATGGCGTCTGATACGGGCCCTGGTCCCGCGTAGAACCTGTCCGGGTTGAATTTCTCTGGATCTGGGAAGCGATCCTCGTCGTGGGTCATCGCCCTGACAATCAGAGAGAATAGTCACACGTGAGCATCATGCATCTTTAGTGAGAGGTATTGAAGGCATGGTCACCAAATATTCGCGAGGATCTTCGACTTCGCCGGAAGAACGTACCCATTCCACTCTTCGTCTTGATGAATAACTCGCACCGCTGGACACTCACAAGCGTCAGCTCACAACACAACGAGACATCGAATAGACACACCTAAAGTGGCCGAAGGCAACCAGCGGAGCATCTCCGTCAAGATCGCCTCGAGGTACGGCATGGCCGGTCTGTCAGCCACAGTTGGGAGTCGTTCGCGACCGACGACGGCATCCATTTCAGCGTGCGCTTTGCGTTGTGCGTCGGGGTTGATGAGCATTCCCATCAGGAACGTCCAGGAAAACGAGATGAGCTGTACGAGTGCCACATCAGCTACTACATCGACGCTGCGGACAGTCGGTACGGGGGAAGAGACGCACCGGCCCGTAGGCGCCACCAGTGAGAGACAGTGTTGCGTATTGTACGAGTTGGTGTTCATGGGGGGTCGTACAGTCTTTCAACAAGTTCGCCGCAAACGACAGTGGGCCCGCCGGAGATTCCTGAGGTCCTGGTCAGTTCGGTGTTTAATGGAGGCGCTGAAGCTAGACGCACCAGAGTCTTGCGAACGTGAGTGTCGCACATAGCGATGAGCTTGCGGACTTCAGTGCGATATCTGTGGACCTTGTCCGCGACCTCACTACCTGCCATCCACGTTGGAAGGTATTTGACTAGTACGACCGTCAACGCCACGATGCACCACGAGGAGACGAAAGACATACAAATCGGGAATAGCTCGATCCAAGACGTAGATGAGTTCTCCAACAACTCCAGCGCGTTCTCTCCAACGCGCTCAGAGAGGAGCATGAGCTCATCATCATCCTTTACCGCATCGTACCCGATAGAGAACTTCAGCACGGCACGGAGGAACGACCTGCAACTCCTCCATGAGGAATGCCCGTAACCAAGACGAACATGGACGATCGACACTCACAACCGCAAGCACTTCAAAGCCTCCGTCGGCCGTTCTGCGATATCGAGAACGAGGCGCAACGCGGCTTGCTCCATACCGGGAATGAGGTTGAGCGTCGCGCGCGCGTTCATGGCGTCGTGCAGACGCCGGCGCGTCGGTTTGAAGTTGGGGTGGGCCTGCGAGGGGAGGAGCGCGAGCGCGAGGTCGCATTCTGTCCTGTTCGAACGAGGAGTATATGCATAAGAGTAGATGGGTGCAAAGGAACGTGGGGCATACAGGTATGTCATGACGCGGGAGGGACGGTCGGAAAAAGCGGCGGCGCGCTTGGAGAGGAGCGCCTCGGCGGCATCGAGGGTGTTTATGACGACGACATGGTTGCCGAGGATGCTGAACGAGACTACAGGGCTGCCTTGGAGCAGTGTCAGGAGACGTACGTTGTGCAAGGGGACAGAGAATACACATGCCGTATGTCTTACTCCAGCTGCTGAAGAGCATGGACTGCTTGGTCCATAACAACTGGAGCTTGGGGCGTTCGCTGCCGCGGGGACCTGGGGGAAGTCGTTGCGCGAGGCGATGGCGCTTGTGCACCCAAGCAGCAAGGAGGCAGAGAAAGAGGAGAGGTAATGGTTGCAGAATACCGTTCATGGCGAGAAAGTAGCACTAGAAGCCACAAGGGACATCAGCAATAAATTCCGCGTCCTTTGCCCACCTTGACCTGTCTGAGTGGTCTTATTGCGTCTTAAATTGTCTTTTCATACATTTTTGCTCGCTTTCAAGTTCAAAATAAGGCTAAAACAGATGAAATCAGACGGTTTCAGACCATATAAGGTGAGCTCGCAGACGACTCAGGGGATTAAGACAGGATAAGGCGGATCTAAGGCCAGGCAATTTATTCCTGATGGAGGGCACGGCCGTGTTAGAGTCGGTCGTCATTCAGATGTGAGCTGTAGATAACTTCGGAGATCGCAAGGTTTGAATGACCATGATGAAGTTGCCATGAATACTGTGGTACATGTGATAGAACTTGAGACGGAAGCAGGGCGTGGAAGGCGACAGGATGTGCAGAACGTAGATGCGACCGGAGTCGAGGTTTGGGTTGAAGCCGGGCGCGGTGCAGTGCTCCGAGGCGCCGGTACCGGCCGACAACTCCATGACGTCATGTGCTCGGCCACATCTCGCCCGAAGACCGGTGTTCTAAGCCGAGTACCTCCTACGACCGCACTCGTCGTAACGGAAGCTCAGAACGAGTTCGTCTCTGACTCTCACACTACTGCGCAACCCCAAGCTCTCCGAACACGGCGGCGAGAAGGCCAGAACCTCAGGCTTTGTTCTTCTCTGTGCTTATCCTAGTTGGCACGCACACCACTGCTCGGAATGAAGTTGTCGCCGCCGCCGCCGCACTACTCCGCTTGAAGTCTTCTTCGCTGGTTCGCCATGGAATTCCTGGTTCTATCCGCTCATGCATCATCAAGGGTCTTTGCGTCTGTCCTCATGTATCACGAACCTTCATGCGCGGAGCGGGAGGTATCCGAGGTCCCAACTCGCCGTCTACAGGCTCTCCGGATGCTGATCATGGCCTGGTGTTGTATTAACGTCTAGGGCGGAGCTGAGGGTCCCTTCTGGAGTGGCTACTCCCTGAAATTCTGATATATGAATCATTGGTGCGCCGCATTGCCTATCGCTTCGTCTGGAGCATCTCGTGTTGAACGTGTGAGTAGTGCATGTTCAGTAACCGGGGACTTACCACTGCGTCTGAGAATCTACGAATTTGTGCGAGTTTGGATACTCGTCCTACGATCTGTCAACTTATTCCCTCTGATACAAGAAGCAATCGTACAATTATTATAAAGCCATGATCACAAGAGATGTCGTAGTTCATAACGTTTCCTACCACAGTATCAGCGCGCGCACTCCAAAAAGTCGCAAACGTATCGCTATCCTCATACACGCTCCGGTGTAACCAGCGTCGCAGACCCTCCAACCGCCGTCTGTGGTACAGCAAACGTTATCTGTTCACACCAATCGCCTGGTCAGCCTCCTCTCTGTCCCAAACGTCGATTCGGGACGTCTATATCCGCACACACACCTCGCTGTGTATCTTAGAGTCCCCATCATCGAACCGCCCAGACCGATCCGAGTCGTTCTCCCGGCGGACACCTCTCAGGGCGATGTCCGTGGGTATTGTGCACGCCGTTCCGGGGGCGAACCTCTGCGCGCGGAGGGTCTCGCGCGAGTTTAGCCTGTGCGGAGATGTCAGTCACTCTCCTAAGACGGATTGCGCAATGTATGACGTACATTGCGAGGAGGGAGTTGGCGTACACTGAAAGGTGTTATGGCGTATGAGTGAATGGATGTCGAAGTCATTAACGAGAATCGTACGATTGGGAAGAAAGTCGTATACTCCGAGCCAGATGTTGTTGTTCGGCATGGTAACGAACTGTGAACCATGCATTTGTTTAGCCACGTGCGAAGAGTCAATTGGACCGGTAGAATACGTACTGTCACAAGGATGACTATGTTGAACACGCTATAGCGATGACGAAGCTCGCCTTAGCAATACCAAAGAGGTCGTTGAGGTTCTAGGCGTGCTCACCTCGTCAGCGCCCCCGTAGCGATTGTGTAGGTCGTAATCTTCTGAATAAGCGAGTTCGTCCTGCGCAGCAAACATAAGTATGAGCCGCAGCGAAAGACGTCCCGCTAAGACGAGTTCTCCCGAAGTGCGAATACAGAATACGTACGCCCTGATGTGCCCACGATGCCTGCGCAGGAAGTACGTCATCGCGATCGCGATGATGATATCTACCGCCGCGGCGAACGCGAGCGCGGTCTCGAAGTACGGCTGCCGGCATATACGCATATGCGCAGCGGGGGTTCGACATTCAGGAACGACGGCGTGCGCGTGCATGGGGTATGTCGGACGTACCAGGATCATGACGAATTGGGAGAAGCGCGGCCATTTGACGCTGTTGGAATGTATGAGGAGCGGGACGGAGCGCGGTGTTGTGGGGCGCTCACGTTAGGGCGGCGGAAGCTGGCGGAGGTGAACGTTAGAGTATGTTATAGAACTAACGTTAAGACAAGAGCGCACCTAGTTCGAATCCCAGGTTGCAGAAAGTCAGCACAAGCTGCAAGAAGTCTGTCAGATTAGTGTTGTGTGGAAGGCCGCCGCTTAAACGCACCACTGTACCCGTGAGGATTTTCTGGTTGTTGCTGACTGTGCAGAAAGACGCGGTTAAGAGCTCGTAACGCTTACCAGAAAGGAATCACTCAACGGATCCATAGACGGCGGACGTAGAACCTGGCGTGCGCTACACGTCAATCCAGATAAGCGGAGGTAGGGCGAGCGACTCACAAGTGTACAAGGAACGAGACCAATGCCTATACGTCTCTCTCAGTGAACCGATATATATGGAACTGTTTTCCACGTACTGCGAAAATCGTCGTGACCTAGATCATATTAGCACGAGCTCTTCATGTGCTATCAAATGATAACTTACGTCGTCGATACTGAGACGTCGTTCGTGGTCACCTCAGCGCTCTCTCAACATGGACATTGCGATATAACTCACGGTCTGGTAGTTCCTAGCGCGCTATAATCCCCGAAGTCAACTGTGATGGTATGGAAGATGTATTGGTCTTCAATGAAGACATGTACAGTTTCCATAGCCCTGCCAAGCACATCAGCCTCGAGTCAACCTAAATATGTTGGTCATACATACCACACGAGGACCACCTTTTGAAGACGTAGATGAATGTCAGCGTTGCGTGTCGACAAAAAGCTGCAATTCGGACCTACGTATGCTTGAATCCCCCAAGAATCCGAGTCCTTGCTAAGCTGGAAATACCTATACGTCTGGAATACTATAAGACCGTAGAGTCTTTGGGCATCATACGTAAGCGAAGTATCAGCGTGATACCGAGCTGCAACGTACGCCGTTGAGATATAGGTACCAACGACGAGCATTCCGATCGTCAGGACAAGATTTGGCGTGGCGTCCGACATGTCTCTCTGATCGAGGTATTAGTGAGCGGTCTTTGGAAGCTGTGAGAGAAAGAGATCCTCGTATGGAACCTCGTGCCACTCTCCAACGAGAGATATATAGAGGATAGAGACGGAGACATACCAGTTGTACGGTACATCCGAGAAGCTCCGCTCGGCGCACGGCCCATGCGCCACACTCAGCAGAGAAGTGCGGCGTCCAGTCAGCGGCGTAAGTTTCCGAGGGAAACGCCATAGAATGACGACGGCGAAACACGGGTGTTATTTCTCCAGCACCGGATGGTTACGGAGAGACTCGTCCCGGATTCGTAGTGACATTGCAATTTGCACGGTTTTACGGTCGATGCGGCAGCGATAATGGTCAATCCCCGAGCAGGCGGTGTATCAATCTTCAGTTATCGAGTTTTCAAGGAGCGGCCGACGTGTGGCGGGTGTCTCCTATATGACCGGTGTTTCCTGCAGCCAATGGGTTCGCGCATAGAATACTATTGGCCATGTGCACTTGCGATGAGAGTGGGAACTGAGACAGATAGCCGAGGAGCTACTAGTAGCGTAATTGACCTCGCGCACGTTGAGATGATAGAAGTTGTTACGGCTGCGCAAGGGTACCGGCGACTACACGAGTAAACTTCAGGGGTTCGAAAAGGTCCGAGGAAGAAGAAGCCGGCGATGGAGTCACTCACGTCTAAGCATAGGGTATAGCAACTTGCATGCTAGAATTATCCAGTAACGCGACGTGACTTGCGTTCGACAGTTGAGAAGTGCTTCCAATTTCCTTTGAGCCAACGCCGGAGAACATCGGCGGAATGGAACGAGGCGCGTGCCGAAGGGCGGTTTGAGTCTCCGCGATCGGAGTTTCAATCTGGCTTTCCAAGCGTCTCCCGCGCGTCGCGTTCGCAGACTCGGACTTCTCCTCGACGCCGTGCTGCGGTCCGAACTATAACTCTCTGGGTGGAACCGTGTCCACATGGGCGGCGTACGTACGCACCTCGGCGGGCACTTCCGCGTCGCCCAATCCAGCATGTTTTCCGCGCTCCCTTCGTGAAGCTCAGCTTGTCGTCTCGTCCTTCCCCTTCAAGTTCTCGCCGCAACAGAATCGTGTTACCACCACCAACATGCTCACGATTCCAAGCAGCCAAAGCGCAACCTTGTATACTTCCGTGCTCTGTGGGGCCGCGTTGTTACTCATTTCATGGGTTGTAAAGACTTTCGTCGGTCCCGCGCGACGGTTTCCTCCAGGACCCATACCACAATTACTCGTGGGCAACTTGAGGGACATGCCGCAAGGCGGAAACGAGTGGGATCAATATGCCAAGATTTCTAAGACATATGGTGCGTTCTCCGTACCTGTGCGGTCACTTTTCCTCAGGCGTCATCCTTGTGGACTAGGTAGCGACGTCTTGTACTTCAAGACACTCGGAACGGATATACTCGTCCTCAATTCCTTCGATGCCGTTCATGACCTCCTGGAGAAGAAAGGTTCAATATACTCTGACAGACCGCGGTTCGCAATGCTGAAAGAGCTGTACGTGTACTGGCTACCCATATCCCGGTCCTTTCTCATATTTCCACGCATCACAGGATGGATTGGAGCTGGCATCTCACGTTGATGTCTTACGGGAAACGCTTCCTTGCATACAGGCGCGTTGTACAGCAAGAGTTCACTCCCACTATCGTTGCGCAGAATCATCGTGCTGTCATCTCGCGCGAGGTCAACTCGCTCCTTGCTCGGCTACTTACGCATCCAGACAACGCCGTCAAGGACATCAAACTGTACGTGTCGTATTCTATGTCAAATCAATTCGGCACGCGTTGAGTTCTTTCGGTCAACTAGAATGACGGGGGCGATTATAATGATGATCACGTATGGCCACCAAGTTGTGTCTGCGGATGACGAATACGTCGCTATGGCGGAAGCTGTGCGGGAAAGTGCTTCGAGACACCCTGGCGTAGAAATAGTTGACGTCTTTCCCATTCGTGAGCAACTCTGTCTATCATATAATACGACCTTATTGAGGAGCTTCAATCAGTACAACATCTTCCGAGATGGTTCCCCGGCACCGGCTTCCATCGCATCGCGGACATCAGCCGCCAGCTTTCGGCTGGGATGCGTACGGTGCCGTTGGAGATGGTCAAGAGGACCCTGGTAAGTCGTTCGACCTCGTTTCCCGTACCACATTATAAGTTTCCTTCCCTAAAGGTTGCGGGGACAGCCATTCCGTCCATGGCGACGCGTCTTCTCCAGCAGGACTTGGACACGGCTGACGTAGACCGCGACGAGTTCGTGAAGAATTGCCTGGCCGTTGTATATTCCGGTACGCACTATGATAACCGGAATAACTCGTTTCTGTTGCTCACGCGCGGTCTGGCGTAAACTTGCCACTAGGCGGAGTGGACACGGTTTGTCCCCTACCTACTCCACTCTGCGTACACGCTCTGACGTCTAACACCGAACGCTCACAGACCGCAGCTGCTATCACCAACTTCCTGCTCGCAATGACGCTGTACCCAAACGTTCAGCGTCGGGCGCAGCAGGAACTCGACGACGTGATTGGCCGCGGTCGACTTCCCACTATCGAGGATCAAGAGCGCCTTCCCTTTGTAGGCAACGTCGTGAAAGAGGCCCTCAGGTGGAAGGCGGTCTCTGCTCTCGGTGCGCACCCAATCCTATAGTTCCACCGACGCGTGATGTACTGATGTATCTTACACATCGTCCGCAGGCGTCCCGCACGCCACAATGGAAGAAGACGAGTACAGAGGGTGGTACATCCCGAAACGCACCACCGTCCTCGCGAACATCTCGTAAGTGCCGCCCACGTAGATGTTTGCCCGGATGCCCGGGACTGAGCATGAGTGCGCGCATATAGCCACATCCTGCACGACCCGTCCGTGTACTCGGACCCGGACACGTTCAACCCCGACCGATACGTCCCCACCCCCGACAAGCCCGAGGGTGAACCCAGCCCGGTGCGGGCTGCGTTCGGTTTTGGTCGCAGGTGCGTACTCCGAGCAAATGACGAGTTGTATGCATATATGCGCGCCCTGCTCACTTCTCACGCGCCGCTTTCCTCCTAGAATCTGCCCAGGCAAGTTCCTGGCCGAAGAAACCCTCTGGCTCACCCTTGCATGCATGCTGCACACGCTTGAGGTCTCCGTTCCCCCAGGCATCACTCCGTCCGTGGAGGGCGTGAAGTGGGCGTCGGGCCTTGTGAGGTTCGTCTCGCCTTTTTGTGGTTTTCCTTGTGATGGGTGTGTCTGACGGACGGACGTTGTAGTCACCCGTCGCCGTTCCCTTACAAGATTTCTTCGCGGTTCGTTGGGGCGCGCGAGTTGGTAGGTGGGCAGGAGGCAGCTTAGGGAATGGGGGGAGCAATGGCGAGAGCGCGATGTATGATAGTTCCGCGCGCTGTAGCTTTATGCTTCGCGTGAATGCATGGCGTTTTCAGTGAGAACTCAGAACGGGCCTACTTGGCTGCTGGTTTTTACATTTACATTCTTCTATGCTGTCCCACGGGTAACTATCCAGTATCCAGTGAGACTCGATGCTCACGAGGATCTGGGGCGGTCATAGAGAAGGTCCTGTTCGGCTCGTACCCCATTTCATACAAGTCATCAACGTTTCGTGCAGACTAAGTAGTAGTTAATTCGAATTCGTTCATGTCAACACATACTCGTACATCGAACTTCTGGACGTCTTCTAGCTACGACTCTCCTTGCTCTAAAGGAAGCAAATGCACACAAACCCGCCGCATCTACGAGCCACCGGTAACGCGCACGCGCTCGACCTCGACCCCGCTCCCGAAGCAGCCTAGGAACACGGCACCAGCACGTTCTCCTACACAAATCGAACCTCGTCAGCATCCGAACCCGCCCGCGCCCGCGTACACGCGTCGATGCAGCAGGTACTGAAGAACAGTCACTCACCGGCCTCGTAAAAGTCCAACAATTCAACGACGTATACGCGCGCGCGTACCCGACCTCGGCGTACGCGAACATGTACTCCCACTTCCTGCGGAACGCCTCGAGCGCGCCCGGGGCGCGGAGGGAGGGGTGCCGCGCGAGGAGGGAGGTCAGGGCGGCGCCGTGGAAGTTGGTGGTGAGGCGGCTGGGGGAGGGGGTGCCGGTTAGGTGAGAGCGTGTGAAAGAGAGTGGGGGAGGGACAGAGGGAGAAGACGTACCGGCCCCATTCGCGCAGCGTGCGCGGGTAATCTGCGTGCGCCCCACATCCAAGTCACAGTCAGCCCATCCCCGCGCGCGCTCTCAGGGAAAGGAGAAAAGAGAGGGACGCACGGATATTATGGTCCTCCAGATGGTGCAGGACGAACCGGCCGGGCACCGCGTCCTGCACCGCGTTCGCGAGCGAGGTCGCGCTCGGGAGGTGGCAGTTCGGCCAGTGGTAGTGCCGCGCGAAGTCGTCTGATCTGTTCCGGAGTGCGCGTGTGAGTCAGCGTGCGCCACGTGCGGGAGGAAAGTAGGCAAAGGGCAGGAAGTGTTCCGCGCCGCGAGGAGGGAGGAGGAAGGAGGGAGGGAGATGAGGAAAAAAAGGGGAGGGGAGGCTCACTGGTACGCGCTCCAGCGATGTTCGGGCTGCGTCGTCGCGGTGATGACTACGGTCGCGCGGTCGGGCTTGAGCGCCCAGTCGAGGATGCGGAAGAATGTAGGCAGGTGCCGGACGCCGACTGCCTACGAACCGCGCCAGTTCGTCAGCGCTTCAGCCCCATTCTCCAACCCCCGCATCGCGAGGACGGAGAAGGGGAAGGCGCACCTCGATCATCTCAGACGAAACGAACGCGTCGAACGCCCCTTGGAACTCGGCGGGCATCTCGCGGTAGTCGCAGAGGTGCACGCGCACGCGGTCCTCGACGCCCGCTTCGCGCGCGCGCTCCTCCGCCATCGCCTTCTGCTCCGCGGAGAGCGTGATGGTGTCGACTGTGCAGCCGAGGAGGGCTGCCTGGTTCGCCCGAGTCGCGCAAGCGTGCATGCGAGCGTGCGTAAGGGTGAGTGAGCTACACTAGTCACGCGCTGGGCGAGGGAAAGGGGTAAGACCCACCTGGATACTCATCGCGCCCCACCCCGTTCCGATCTCCAGCAACCGGTCGCCCGGCCGCACGCGGGCGTACCGAAGCAAAGTGTGAATCTTGCGCATCTGTGCGGCCTCGAGGTCTCCCGGGCGCGGGCCCTCGAGGAGGTCGCCCCGGACCCCGCCTTCTTCGTCGCCCCAGATCGCGCAGGAGTACATCATCTCTTTGCTTAGGAAGCACTGCGGCCACGAAGGGGGGATAGCGTGAGAGGGTGTGGGTGTGGGAGGAGGGAGACCATGGGTAAGGGGGGGTACGTACCTCGAAGAAGCTGTTCGAGGTGTCGTATGCGACTTCCTGGGAACAAGCGAAGCAATTGAATATAATGTCGAGAAGATGTGCGCCGCGGAGAGGACGTACGACGTTCTTGCGCGCCATGAATAGATTTTGCCTTCCGAGCGCGTTTATGGCGAGCGCCGACCAGTGGGCGAACAGTGAGCTCATGGTGTTCCACAAGCCCGTCAATTGGTCTCGATTATCGAGCCACAGCTGCGGCGGTGAGGTGAGTTCTCGCGCGGGACGAATACGTTAGGTCGCGTACGTTAAGCAGGTCTTTCAGGCTGGAGACGTCAAATTCGGCGGCCATGTACGCTTCTGAGACTGCGAGGAGAGTGAGCTAGACTGCGCGACTGGCAGGTATCGAGGGCGAGATGCACACGCACTTCCCATGTCGTGGGACGTCAGGAGGCGGGTCCACATGTTCGCGTCGTTGACTTTGATGGTGACGAGCGGTTTCGTCTTGTCTTTGGCGTTTCCGAAAGTATGCGAGCCGTCGTAGTCCTCGATGACGAGACGGCCATGTACGATGCCTCTTTGTAACGTCTGAAAGACGTATGCGCGGCCTGGGGAGCGTTGGAGTGCTAAGCGCATACATCCGTAGACGACGACGGTACTCACTATATTCTTCAAAATACGAGCGAATGGCTGCTGGGAGATATCCAGCGGAAACGACCACGGAGCGTAGAGTGGGTGGGTGAAGGCTGGGGAGGGGCATTGTCAGAGGAATTATACACGATGAACAAATGTACTATCGCTCGCCTTGTCTCTTATACGTATACGCCGATATCTACATCAGAATATTGTCGATTTAGTTCTTGAATACTCCTTGATGTGGGTGCGAAAGCGCAGTGGCCGGATCAATGAGACGTGTGGAAGCATTGGAGTAGAGCAGAGCCTCGGAGATTACACGCAGAGGTAAGATTTAGACGTTGGGCCGGTACGGGCACGTCGGTGGTACTATGCGGGCGCCACTACTGCAAGCTGAGAATGAAAATATACAAAGTCCGATCTGTGTCGCTGTGGCGGGGCTGTGCGAGGCGACTCTGACGTTGCCCGCGGCGAGCTTGCTTCTCATTTCCTGCGATGCGTGGACTCGGAGAGCCTACACCCGCTCAAGGTGCTCACTGACAAACGGATGACGTCACGGCGTGCGAGCGGCGGATACGAGGGCCGAGGGAGGCAAGAGCTTTGTGGCGTTGGGAGTGCCGGCACTGGGCCGGGGTCCTGACCGCGGCTGGCTTCTCGGTGGTCCGTCCGAGTTCGGTGTTTTGCTTCCTGTGCTCGGGCTGCGGTACCAGTCGCTGGCTCCAATCCCGCGAAGCATCTCGATCCACTTTCCTGGCTCTGCACCCGTCACGCTCCAGATGTCCCTCGTGCGCGACACTTCTCTGTCGGTCCGTGCCGTACACCCAACCTGGTCCTCCCGCGGTCTCGGACGAACCGCAAGCTATAGCGAGTCTCCTGCTCCTGCCTCTGGCCTCTCTTTGTCCCACTCCTCTCACGCTTTTACCTACCTGTGGACGTTAGGACGAGAGGGAGTCTCTACCGTGCTCGCCTTCCAAGTCCTCTCCCTCTACTGTTCCCACCAATATGTCTCGGCACGACAACTGCACGCTCGAGCTTGTCCCGACTGCGCCCGTCCACGAACTTTACACATCTCAGTCGAGTCCTACTATTCCTCCAGCTCCGACACCCGCGCCCTCGCGGACGCGTGTGCAGTTCTGGCTCATATTATCGGCTCTCCTTCTGTCCGTGTTCGTGGCTTGTGTAGAAGGCGTACGTCCCCTTCTCCCTTTCGCAAACGTGTTCCCTGACCGTACCTTGCTCTAGTATGCTGTTTCTACTGCCCTTCCCGTCATCGTCAACGACCTCCATGCCAACACTTTCATATGGGTCTCAAGCGCGTATGGCATCACGGGCACAGTTCTTCTACCTCTCGTCGGCGGTCTCGCGCAGGTGAGTCATCATGTTTTTATACGCGCCGGTTGTCACCTCGCTCAACACATCGATCACGCTAGGTATTCGGACGTGCGCCCGTCATGTTCGCTTCTCTCGTACTCCTCATCGTCGGTGCTACCGTATCGGGTGCGGCGCAGAACATCAACATTCTCATCTTAGGCAGAGGTCTGTCTCGATCGTTTAGTCTTGTTGAACGATACTTACGTTTCAGTAGCGATACACGGTGCCGGGGCTGGAGGGATACTGTCATCGACGCAAATCATTCTGTCAGATCTTGTGACGCTCGAAGAGCGTGGGACGTACAACGGTCTCGTCGGCCTGTGAGTTTCTGCGCCGCACTCAAGGCCCTTCTCTCACACACTACCGTAGAGTATGGGCTGTCGGCGGCGGGATAGGTCCCCTCATTGGTGGCGCGCTCGCACGTCATACCCTTTGGCGTTGGCTGTTCTGTGAGCATCCAGCACGACTACAGTCGCCCGACGCTTCCCGCGAACGTTCACAACTCTACCCTCAGACTTCAACATTCCCTCGGGGAGCGTCGTCCTCGTCGTCATAGCGCTTTTCCTGCGCCTCAAACGTCCCCCGGCTCCCCGCACCTTTGGCGAGGTCGTGTCCCGACTCGACGTCGTGTGCGTGCGCTTGACGCTTTCGTATCTGTATTGGCATTGCTGAAGAGCGTGACTGGTAGAGGGAACACTCTCGTCGTGGGCGCGTCGTGCGCGTGTGCTGTGGCTCTGACGTGGGCTGGAGTCCAGTTCGCTTGGACGTCGGCGGAGGTTCTCGTGCCACTTGTCATTGGGGGTGTCGGGATCGTAGCGTGGTTCGTCTACGAAGCGCGCTTTTCCAAACACCCGGCGGTGAGTGGATGCGAGATGTATGTAGTCGCATGCGATCATTAACAACTGTTTCGTAGGTCCCGGTGGCCGTCATGTTGGACCGTACGTGTCTGAGCGGGTAAGTGTCCGTATTTGATGGTCGCATATTTGCATCCTGTCTAACAGATGCAGTTACGCGCAGATCCTAATCGCCTCCTTTGTCAACATCAACCTCGTATGTGAGCACCCGCCCCAACCCATCCTTCAACGCGCATTTCCTCATTTTCCACCCAGTCTTTCTCCCCCTCTACTACCAAGCCTGCAAGTCCGCCTCGCCCATCGCCTCCGGCGTAGACCTCCTCGCCCTCTGCTTCTCCACCGGGCCCATCTCCATCCTCACCGGGCTCAGCATCACCAAGACGCAGCGGTACCGGCCGCAACTCTGGCTCGGGTGGGCGCTCGTCGTCGTCGGGGCCGCCCTCACCAGCACGCTCGACGAACATACGGCGCGCGGGGCGAGCGTTGCGTACCAGGTCGTCGTGGGGTGCGGGGTGGGCGTGGTGTGGAGCGGGGCGTATTTTCCGGTGTTGGCGCCGTTGGATGTGAGAGTTAGCGCGCGCGCGTTGGCGTTTTTTGTGTTTGTGAGGTCGTTTGCGCAGGTAAGTGCGTTTCACCTTTCCATGCGTTCCTGTACCCCGTAGAGTACGGGCGTTTCTCGACTCCTGACAACTGACCGGACCCGCGCACGCGCACGCGCAGATCTGGGGCGTCACCCTCTCCGGCGCGCTCCTGCAAAACGCGCTCCTCGCCCGTCTTCCCCCCTCCGTCCTCTCCTCCCCCTCCCTGCACGGCCTAACGAACGTCGCGTACGCCGTCGTCCCGCTCATTCCCTCGCTGCCCCCCACCGAGCGCGCGGAGACGCAAGCGGCGTTCGCGCAGGCGCTGAGGGTGGTGTGGCGCGTGGTGGTGGGGTTCGCGGGCGTGGGGGCGCTGGTGAGTGGGTTGATGAGGGGGTTGGGGTTGGGTGTGGGGAGGGATGAGAGGTTTGGGATGCGTGCTGCTGGCGAGGGAGAGGGGGAGGGAGAGAGAGGGGAGGAGAAGGAGAGGGAGGGGCGGGATGCGTGAGGAGTGAGGACGAGGGAGCGTGGAGGAGCGCCGGTCTCCGGCCCGCGGACTGTGAGCGGCGTGTTGTAAGAGTCTCTGTCTCCGCCTTTGGGTTTTTCGGTATGTTTAGCACTAAGTTGGCTCTGGCTCACAATATCGTTCGAGTCTCGAGTGTTCAGTGCCGGAGACAGTGGACAATCTTCGCGCAGCATGCCACTTATTCAGCAGCGCTACGTATGTAGCAAGGGGGCTCAATCAGTACGTGTATTCTAATGCCGACGCAGGCGTTGTAAGATCCGGCATCTAACCGGACACTACATACTTATTCTATGCATATGCTAGGACTCCTCTGACACCTGAGTATACGTACATAATCCCTGGGCGTGGGTCTCCGAAGTCCTTATTTTATCCAAGTTATCCGAGTCTCGCATATCGCTTCTCCTGGCATTGCCGGGCCCTGCCTTACCTCCGACCAGGGTCCACATGCGCAACCGCAGGAAGCTCGAAGGCGGCGATTCGAACCCGGAACCAGAGGTGATGTCCAAGAAGGCTCTTTCCGCGCCGCAGAAGGTGAGCCTTTGCACAATTTTCCGAGTCACTGCCTAGTGCATCGAGACGGCGGTACTGTCGTACAGGCTTCGAGCTGCAGCGCAGCAGCTTCGTGGCGTTCGTTTCCGCCTGGCCGGGTGTGCATCGAGCCGCTATGTGTGACATATGTAAGTACTCCCGAGTCTGCACCGGACCGGGAGAAGACCCCGGGGCCGGGTTGAGCGCCGACTCCGATTGTTCCTCGGAGCGCCCAGGGGCAGAAAACCTTCCTTGGGTTCTTGTCAGTGTCACGGCTCACAACATCCCGCGCGCGAGGGCTCTTCGTCACTCATCTGCTGAGGCGACCTCTCTTTGCAGAGCATGCCGTCCTTGTTTACGGCTCACCGGAGGCTGCGCTGGAGATCTCCGCACTCCCTCTTACGACCCGATCAGGACAGGGGAGGAGGAGCTCGCTGACGTTCTTCGCACCGGTGCGCAGTTCCATGCTCAGAAACGTCCGCGGTATGCGCGCGTTTGCTAGACACACTACAAGAATACCCGTTGATGAGTTATAGAGTTACAGATGACTAGAGTTCCATCATTATGGAGCATATATGGTATGAGGCACGATGTCTCCTGGTGAGTGGTGGCTCGACGACGACAAGTCCCTCAGTATGTCTGACCTCGCCTATTCCGCCCTCGTGTTACTGTTGTTCTACTCCATTTTGTACTTGTATCGCCGCCGCGCTCTGCTTCCTCTCCCCCCGGGCCCTCGGGGGCTAGAAAGAGCTCAGATCCCACAGCTGTTGACAAAGCAGTACACAACCTTCGCGGAATGGTCCAAGAAATACCGTACGCCCTTCGTCGTTCTGGCGCATGCGTCTTCTCACAGCCTTTGCAGAGAGCCCCGTTGTCGCGTTCAGCTTCTTGTGGAAAAGCGTCGTGGTCGTGAACAAGCTGGAAGCCGCCGAGGAAATCTTTTCCAAGCGCGCGTCCTCTTTCTCCGACAAGCCGAACCGCGTGATGACGTTCTTGTACGTGTAGCACGCCTCTGCATCGATTGGGACGCAGCGCTCACAAACACCCTTCTCGCTTCCACACAGGACGGAATGCGACTCCATCCTCGCGTTCATCCCGTCTCATGCTCACGCGTACTTCAAGCCCACGCGTCGATACTTCCACAACGTGATGAGCCATCGCGCGATATTGAACCGCGTCCCGGACATCGAAGATGCCGCGCGCCAACTGCTTGTCCGCATCTCGAAGAGTCCCGAGGACGCACCCAACTGCATCCGTGTGTAAGTCCGGTTTTGCAGCTAGCCAGCGACTTCGTGCTCACTGACGCGATTCCTTGCCCTGCGTGAAGCTCATTCGTGCGGACTATTTTGGATTGGGCGATTGGATATAGGCCAACGTACGACGACGACGAGTGGATGCTCCTCTCGGAAAGAGTGAGTGAGAACTCCACAGAGCTTCTCATGAACTCCTCGACGTCCTGGGTCGAGCTGTTCCCCGTTTGTGCGTGTTCAATTTCCCCTATGTTCGTCTACTCATAATGGCCACAATTTCGCACTTCCAGTCAAGTATCTTCCCACGTGGATGGCGGGAAAGGAAGTGGCTCGCAAGATCGACAAGTATCGCGACGATCTGCGCAGATTAATGTCTTGGTCCAACGCTCATGTAGAAGAGACTTTGGTGCGCACTTGCGCGCTCGCTCCAACACTTCCTTTCGACGCATCATACTGACTCGTCAAATAGAATTCCGAAGCCGAGAACTTTTCGTTCGCGTCCAAGCTGACGCGCAGCTGCTCCACGAGTGCAGAACACAGGATGATTCAATACGCTGTTCTGTCATTCACAGGAGGAGCCTACGGTCCCGTACGTATTGGCTCCGCCTATCAACCATGCACGAACAATATTCACGCTTCGTACATGCTCCAGCTCATAGGGTTCTGTGAAACGTTCATTGCAGCCATGCTGGCCCATCCGGAATTACAGCAGAAGGCGCACGAGGAGATCGACGCCGTCGTAGGGCGCAGCCGCATGCCGTCTCTGGCGGACAGAGAATCGCTTCCGTACGTAGAAGCGCTCTTCACTGAGCTCCTCCGCTGGATGCCTCCGGTTTCCTTTGGTGCGCTTCATCTTCCCCATGTCACCGTTGCATCATTTGTACTCACGAGGCGCCAGCCGTCCGAGAAATCGGGAAGGACGAGGTGTGGGAGGGCTATCGTCTCCCAGCCGGGTCCAAGGTGCTCGCAAACCTCTGGTACGCTTCTTCTTTGGCTGCTGTCCTGCGACGTGCAAGACGGACTTACAGATGGCTGCGGCAGGGCAATGTGCCACGACGAGGAACGCTTCCCAAATCCGGATGAGTTCCTTCCGGAGAGGTTCTATGCTGGCTCGGGGCCCATCCCCGAAGCCACTTCCCGGGAGAATAGGGCGATACGCCAAGTTGCTTTTGGATTTGGGAGGCGGTAAGCACTCCTATAGCGCTCTCAGATTTTATCCCGCGGTGCGCTCAATGCTTGGATCCTCTCCAGTGCATGCCCAGCGCAGGCATATGCCGATGCGGCGATATGGATGACGATGACGGCGATCCTATCTGTGTATCGCATTACCTCCCCCGAAGGCTCACCTATCCCTAAGCTAACCATTGACGAATCCGCAATTATGTGCGTAATTTCGCCGGTCATGTTCGCGTCTGATGTCTCATATGTCTTCCACATTCCACAGCAAGTTTTCGTCACTCCCGTCGCTGTGCGTGCCAAGGTACGACGGTGCAGTTGAGCTCGTAAGAGCGTCAGAGAACGACTTGTGATGTTGGGAAGGCGACAATGCAAATGAGTCCAACTAGTGATGAGAGAGACTGCGGGAGTTGGGCATCGCCTGGCACATAATCTTCTCTGGTATCTTGAACGAAAGCAGGAATCCTACCCGCCTGTTCTTTCAAATTTTACGCTTCTACTAGTCCCTTACAATACCGATAACAGCGCGCTTCGTACGCGACCTCATCGAGCCTCCTGACCGTTCTTGCCGGCCCCCCTTTTCCTCACATCAAATTCGTTACTTCGAACATGTTATTTTCACACCTCTTTGCGCCCACAATCCTCTACATCCGATTGAAAATGTGCTAATTCCGATCATCCAGCTTCGCGCACACGCTCATGCCCGCAAGGGGGTCAAAGCCTGATCATGAAGCTCCGCAACTTCTGTGATCAGCAGTGGCTTCTCGCCGCAGCCGGATACTCTCCGACTCCAGGCGGCGTCTGACAAGCCTCAGAAATCTTCGCGAATCCCGTGAATGGGATGGAGACACAAGAAGCCCCAATAGCGCGCAGCGGCCTCGCCTGTTACACTTCGGCGTCGAATCCACCGTGACTCATACAAAGTTCCCGGCCACCGGGCCTCTCGGCCTTCGAGGATCACAGCAGTGACAGGGTCTGTGACCACTCTCCTTCCGCCGTGCACGCTCGACACGAGTCTATTTGCAGCGCAGCTTCGGTCCCTGACGGTATCCGGGGTCCAGCGCGCATCCACAAAGGTCGAGTCCTGGCGACTGCTTACTGTCCGGCGCACGGCCTCTGTTCCCTCTCGCCGCCAACGGTACCATTTTCGCTCCTCGTGCAACTGTCTCAACTCTCAGAGGTCGTGCTCCAGCTGAACATGTTCCTTCAAGACCATCCTGTTCTTTGCGCGTCAGCACTTGGGGCCCTTGTGCTTATTCTGCTCCGGCTAGTTCAGACTTCCGCTCGTTCATCTCGACCGTACCCTCCCGGGCCACGGCCACACTTTGTGCTTGGAAATCTGAGAGACATGCCGAAGGGAGGACATGAATGGGAGTCGTACGCCAAGATGTCGCAACAGTACAGTGAGTGTGGTACTTCTCCTTGCGCCGTCCGTAGAAGGTATTCTGAATGTCTACTACAGGGAGCGACGTCCTCCATTTCAACACTCTCGGCTCGGACGTTGTAGTCCTCAATTCTTTCGATGCAGCCCACGCCCTTCTGGAGAAGAAAGGCTCCATATACTCTGACCGTCCTCGCTTCGCTATGCTGAAAGAGCTGTACGTTCCCGCTTCCCGCCCTTTGTAGTTGAGTCTGTTTGGTCCAGTAGCTGAATCACCCGTTAGAATGGAATGGAACTGGCACTTGGTCCTGATGTCCTATGGGAAACGCTTCTTAGCGTACCGACGCGTCGTTCAGCACGAGCTCGCGCCGTCGGTCGTCGCACAGAGTCATCGAGCGATCATCTCCCGAGAGGTTTCCGCCCTTCTCAATCGGATCCTCGCAAAGCCCGAAGACGCTGTCAAGGATATTAAGCGGTATGTGCTTCCCCTTCTTTTCTACTTAACTCTTAGTTCTCACTATTACCTTCAGAATGACAGGCGCAATCATTATGATGATTACATACGGACACCAAGTGGTTTCCGAGAACGACGAATATGTGGCAATTGCGGAAGCCGTACGGGAGCACGCTTCCAAACGCCCTGGAGTGGAAATTGTGGACGTCTTCCCCATCTGTGCGTTCCTTCTCTACCTCTCAGTGTCGCCGTACAACTACTCAAGTCCACCTTCGTCACCAGTGATGTATCTACCAACCTGGTTTCCTGGGGCAAGCTTCCATCAGCACGCCATTACTCAGCGCGAACGGTCAACGAGGATGCGTACGCTTCCGTTCGAGATGGTCAAGCGGCGCATGGTGAGATTATCATTCCCCTAATCGTTCGCGCCTCCGATGCAAATCCTGAGTCTCGTGCAGGACGAAGGCACCGCGTTCCCGTCCATGGCGACGCGTCTTCTCCAACAGGAACTCGACACGGCCGATGTGGAGCGTGACGAGTTTGTGAAGAACTGTCTCGGAGTCATTTATTCTGGTACTTGGCATTCTTCGCGGATACTCAGCAGCACGCTCACATTCAGCACTTCACGTCAGCCGGAACCGACACAGCAAGTAATCTTCCTATACGAATAGCACCTCACTAATAGTAACTCTCAGACAGCGGCAGCGATTACTAACCTTCTACTTGCGATGAGTGTCTACCCGGACGTTCAGCGCCGCGCTCAAGAAGAGCTTGACAGCGTCATTGGCCGGGACCGCCTCCCCACTTTGGATGAACAGCAGAAGCTCCCGTACGTGTCGAATGTTGCTAAGGAAGCCTTGCGCTGGCATGCTGTATCGCCTCTGGGTACGTCCACTCGTTAAACGATAATGGGGCCGCCTGAGAAAAATCATCCGAGCAGGAGTACCTCATGCGGTGATAGAAGACGACGAGTACAACGGGTTTTACATTCCCAAAGGCAGTACCGTCATCGCCAACATCTCGTGAGCGAATCTCGACTGTAGCACATCCGTCCGCTTATGCCCATTTTCTGTGGCACGGGCAGCCATATCCTTCATGACCCGGCCGTATACACGGACCCCTTGACGTTCAACCCCGATCGCTACTTGCCGACTGCACGCAATCCAGAAGGAGAGCCGAGCCCGACACGTGCCGTTTTCGGGTTCGGCAGACGGTGAGCGCGTCGTGTTATAGCTATAGTATCCTAAGGGGCTTATCACCAGCGAACGGGGCATGGGCACGCACAGTATTTGCCCTGGTAGATTCTTCGCGGAAGAATCAGTGTGGCTTGCTACAGCGTGCATGCTGCATGTACTAGAGATATCGCTACCCCAGGGGGTCAAACCGTCCACCGACGGTATGCGATGGTCTTCGGGGCTTGTCAGGTTCGTACCAGAATTACCTCTTGGGCTTCCGCTCCCCGAGGTCATCTCGCGCTCATGGCTCGCCGCTGGACTGTCATAGTCACCCTCCACGGTTCCCATACAAGGTCTCCCCGCGTTTTCCGGGTGCTCCGGAGCTTGTGGCCGCCTACGGCGTGGTATAAGCGTGGGGAGGACTAATTTCAGGGCGGTTGGTTGTGAGATTCGAACGCGTCTGGTGTAGTTTCGAGATGGAGTGATTGTACTTAGTACCGCCGCAGTGACAGAGATTCAGATGACTTTGAAGTCGGTTGCAGAACTTTGTGCTTCGTCTACTCCTCATTACGTACATTCGTCCGACGCCCCAGGGCATATGGGAAGACATTCCTCCGAGAGCGCCGGAACGAACCTGTGTCGTAACAGATTCTATCATACCGAGTACCGGACGTCCAGTACGTGATATCAGCCAGAACACTCGTGTACCTACCTGCGTCCTTCGGCCCAAAATACCGTAAGTGTCTGCGTTTCAGTATGGTTCTTTCAGTGCTTACTCACGAAATTATGTGCTTAGGGCATCGATTGCCGGTGATAGAAGCGTTACCTCGGGGCTTCCACGACCCCGAGAACTCTATGTCACGGGGAGATCCTGGCCTTATCTGAGTATAAGAGTATGCTTTGAGTTTTCTCTCTGCACGCCCGCCCGGCACACCCTCTGACTGTGGTAAGAGACGCGTCTATAGCGCGCTTCGCTATTCTCTCCTTATTAAGTCTCATGCAGCTTCTCAGGCTCAGACGTCCCACAGGCCTCCCTATCTCTCTGCGAGTAAATATGGCCATCTCTGACGGCGTCCAGTTCGATTTCGTTCCTACGGGAGGAGCGGCTATGATCGGCACGTTCATTTGCATAGGGTTGGTCTTCCGTGCAGTCTGTCATAGTACGGGCAACCCCAGTTAACTGCCAGCAGGCTCTACGGATTCACGACATTCCAGACAGTCGCGTACTATCAAGCGAGCTGGGAGAAGGACACAAAGTTTCTTCAGACATTTGTGAGTCGCGTCCATGTTCGTCATCCATGAAACGTTAAACAAACATTTGGCTATCACACACGCAGGTTCTCCTCATCTGGTATACCTGCACGTGCATTTCTTCTCCAAGAGCACCTGCTGATGATCTCTCAGGGTGCTCGAGACGTTACATGTTGCACTCGAGATGAACTTCGTATTTCGCTTCGCTATCCTCGACTTTGGCGATATCGTGTCTTTCCAGGTCACGCATGTGTGAGTATCTCTATCCCCAGAATGAATCAACGTTGTCTGAGCAATTATACCCTAGGTCTGACAATGTACGGACCTCTATATTTTATTCCATGCTTTTGTGCTGATAGAAGCGAACTCAAGGTCGTAACAGTGATGTCTGTGGGTTTGACATTCCTACTCCTCGCCCGACAATCTATCTGATCTGACCGGCCCACACATAGGCTTTCATCTCGTTTTTCGTGCACCTGTGAGATAACCAGCATTTCTTTGCTCGTTGAATCCACACTGAGCATCATTACAGCTTCTACACTCGAAGGATATGGTTCCTGAGTAACAAGAACGTCGTTGTCTTTGTCGCCATTGTACGCTTCAATCGAACCCCTGCTGTTCTACCACATCTCATCCAAGGATAGTTAGCCCTCTCCATCGCACATCTCGGGTTCGAGCTCGGTACGTAACTTCCACTCTCAGTGTTCACCTTGTCCTGATTTCTTGTAAACTGGCTAGCCACTGCTGCATTGACGTGAGTCCTCTTCTCCCTTGGAACTGTCGTCTTCACGTCCTGGACAAACGCACTGCCAGGTTCAAGCTTCCAGAGTTCTCTGAGTTCACTCAGATACTCGTACGTGTGATCCCCATGCTCCCCCGATATTTGCTCAGTATCTCATACGGAATTACGCACGACCGCAGCCGTATTACACCAGTGCTCTAGCTCTAGGTGCGGCGACGGACATCATCATCGCCGTCGTTATGTGTTATCTGCTCTACACCCGCCGCGGTCCTATTGAGGCGTACGTGTCTCGCATCAATGAGCGATAGCTCCATTCTGACTCTTCATACTCTAGGACGCGAAGCATTGTGAGGAAAATCACAATGTACACTGTCATGACTGGCGCCCTCACGAGGTATGTGCTACTTGTTCAAGCAGGAGCATCAGCTAATGCAATGACCGCGCCGCCTCAGCGTTGTTAATATCGTCATCCTCGTTTGCGTATGTATCCTCGTCCATGCCATAGTTGTCGAAAAGTATCGAGGTTGTCGGAGTACTGATACACCAGATCGTACTCCTTTAGTTCGTGACGATGCGGCAGAACCTCATCTACCTGCTATTTTACAATTTCTTGCCAAACCGTACGTCCATGTGACAGTTCTCACCCAGCCACCCACTGAACGCCCGTCTGACGCAGTGTATGCTAACTCAATGCTGGTAATGTAAGCATCGTCCACCGCACATACGCCTACGTCTCCTCTACTAAAGCCGCGCGACGTCAGGCTGAACGCGCGTGATAGCATCCGACAGGGGACGAGCACGCACATCCTCAACCAGTCCACGCTGCGCTGCGACGCGCTCCCGCTCGGGAACATGCACACGTCGAGCACACAGACGCAAGGCCTCCAGTTCGCTACGGAGAGCACGAGCCAGATGGACTCCAAGGTGAGACGCTGTGCGCGGTCTGTGCGCGTCACTGACTTGGCTCCGGATCGCGTAGCTTGGGACAGGGAACATTTGAGGAGTCGGTGCTGCTTTGGCAGTGCACGTAAGCTTGTGCTGGGGATGCCCGTCAAACATGCTGGAATTGTGTAGGAGAGTCAGAATTGAGTTGTACTATGCAGAGTTAGAGGGGTCTCATGATTTCGGATGTACCTACAGCTTCGTTGATAGTTGATAGGATGTTGATGATATGTGAAGCCATGCAACTAGATCGTGGACCCTACTGACTTCCACCAGTACAAACGCGCATTGCGGTGGAAACAATATGTGATCGTCATCGCTAATTTGGGAACACAGCAGCTTCGTGGCGTTACCAAACGGGCCGCGGTCAGGGCCCGTTACTAAGAAACTCGCCCCTTGAAGTTAAACTCTAATGTGAGCGTTCGACGCTTTGTGTCACGCCCGATTTCCGCGTGATCACGATCACGGCGAAGGTGCCCCAATTGAGCTGGGCTTCTGTCACCGGCGCGCGGAGTCGGAGACAATTCCGTAAGCTGCAGCGCACCCGGGGTCTTGTCGAATGTCCACCTCCGCCCACTCACCGGCAAGCGAGATGTCCAAGCGTTCCCTACCACGGCATCTTCACTCCTCCTCCCAACCATACCTTGCACGTCTCTCGTCCACACCCTGACCTGTAATATGGCTCAAGCAACAGATTTTACCTTCACTCGATCTGTTGAAGATGGTGGCCTCACCCTCAACTTCATACGTTATCGTCCTGACAGCCAACCTCGGGGAGTTCCCCACAGCGCGCGCCGTATCGTGCTGTTCGCTCTGCACGCCGTAGGATCTCGTGAGTACTTTCATACGAATCGCGTTATTCATCCCTTATCCTCGTGCTCGTGGTGCTTGCCTGACAGATAAAGAAGCATGGCGCGCGACCGCGGAGGACCTCTTCGCGCAGCAGGCAGCCTCCCCGGCCGACACGTTCGTTGTCGAGGAGTTCTGGGCGATGGACTGCTTGAATCATGGACGGTCCGCTGTTTCGAACGACGCTCTGCTTGGAGAGTATCCAGATGGCTTCAGTGAGTTCTCCCGCCCATACGTGTGTCGTGCGCATCAGCTGAAAGGTTGCCGCCACCTGTCACCCGCTCTCCCCAGCTGCGCCACAATGGGCGCGCGCGTCGCACAAGTTGTTCTACTCGGGCCTGATTGCAAAGGGAACGACCCTCGTGGGCGTGGGCCACTCCGCGGGAGCGTGCGCTATGTGAGACTACCCCTTCGCCCTTGCCGCCGCATCTCACCTTTTCCCCCAGAATATTCACAACGCTTGGATACCCCCTCCATCGACTCCCATTTTCGTCCATGATCCTCGTCGAACCCACGATGATGACGCGCGCGGGGTTCGCGCGCTTCATGGAGTCGGACGCGGGCAGCGTCCTCCTGCGACGCGCAGAGGAGGCGGCGAAGACCCGCAAGGACACCTGGCCATCACGCGCGGATGCACACGCGTGGCTTGCGCGGCGCGCGCCGTGGAAGCATTGGGACACGCGCGTGCTGCAGGACTATGTTGTACGTCCCTCTCGCCTCTAGTCTTGCACTTGCCTTGCTGATATGTGTTATCCACGGGGCCCAGGACTACGCACTATGCGAGCTTCCGACATACAGATACCCCGGGCCGCCGCCTCAAGACGGCGCGGTGACGCTCGCGACGACGCGCGAGGCGGAGAACCTGGGGTATCGCTATAACGAGAACGGATGGGTCTCCCTCGAGATCCTTACCGACCTGTGTGGCGCCATTCCTGTGCATACCATTCTGGGCGCGCGGCGGGACTTGATGTGAGTGCGGTTCGGATTCTCGTGTGATTGAGGGCTCTCCCTCTCGTCCGTCTTCGACTAGCGAGCTGACTCTATGATTTTCTGTTAGCCCGGAGGAGACGCACAGAGGGATCATAGAGGGACGGAAGATGAAGTCCGTTTCGAGTGTTCAGGGAGCAGGGCATCTGGTTGTGCAGGAGAATCCGCGGGGGCTGGCATGCGCAATCTGGGACACTCTTGTGAATGATTATGGGGCACCTAGCAGTAAACTGTAGCCGCGGGTGTCCTGACCCGCAGAATGTGTAACGGTGAATAGACGAGTCGATGACGCACGTGCGACTGCTTCGAAATTGAGTCCTCCGAGTCGCGAACGCTCAAGTTGGCCGCCGCTCCGGGAAGAGATACGCAGTGAGCGCGCACGCGTTGATATGCTGGATGAGGGGAATCAGGGTAGCGCGGGCAAAGTACGAAGCGTGCCTTGGAGCAGTTCCGCACTATGAGGTACGTTGAGTGCTTGAAAGTTGAAGATAACGACTCACAAAATTGGTGCCACGACTCGGACTGGCCGCGGGCGGCAACCTCGGCTCAGCATCCGGCCCGGTGTATCGCGTGACAGACCCGTCACGCCAGTCACCGACCGCTCCCCGACTCGGACTGCTCTTCCTCCGGCTCAACCGGGCTGTGGCTTGTCTCTGACTTGAAAATCTGACCCTCCACTCGCCTCCTTTTCTCTTCTGGGAGCGTGCTACCATCTGCAACTATCACCCATGTTCTTCTCGGGCGCGTTACGGTAACCCCCAACCTCAAGCTTCGCGCGAGGTCCCTCCTTGGTCGTTCGACAGCCAGTTTCCGAGTTGCGGCCGACACTCCACGCACCACTCCTATCCCGCGCCATCCATGCCACCACGTTTCCCTCAACCTACACCTAGGTAACTCCATCGACTCTCTCGTCTGCACAACGCGCTGCTGGTGCCGACGTGACCGTGAGCATAACTTCGCTCAAAAGCCAGGCTCAAACGGAGAACGGAAGCCGTCTCACGGACTGGCACAAGCTCTGGAATTTTGCGACACGCCTCTTCTATTTCCTCCAGCCTCCTTTCGCGCCATCAGCGTGCGCATCTTGTCAGCCCCGCTAGATGCACCATCCGCTGCGAGTGAGACCAAGACATATGACGCTGCGCAAGGAAAGAAGTCTGCGTACGCGCGCGATTTCTTTGCGAGTATGAAGCCACCTGTGGTATGTTCTGTCAATCTGGAGGCGTTCGAGAGGGCAGTGTGCGAGAAATTGCAAGAGTCTCTCGGTGCGTCGTCACACCATCCGTTCACACCTCGCCTCCTCCTCACCCGTCCTTGCACCAAGACTCGTTCAAATTTGTCTTCGGGACTGGCGCACGGACGAGACGTACTACGCAAATCGGTGGGAGTTCTCCAAGTGGCGGATGTCCGACGGAAGCCGCGAAACGTGACTTACCGTCGTCTCGAGGTGCGTCGAGTTATCATTCCTTCTGACGTCTGTCCTCATTCCATATCCCACAACTGCCGTACGGAACAGACGAATATATTCGGCACCAAATGCCCCGTCCCCCGTCCCCATCGTGCCTATCGGCTGCTGAGGTATCCTCCATCCCTCCAGGGAGCTCGGTATCGCACGGACAACCGGTGCACTCGGCATCCTGCTGGTACGTCAGCGTCGACACGATGGCGTTCACCAGATGCCCGCTCGATCTGGGTGCGGCTTTCTCCCCTTCGTACAAGAACTGGCAATCCACGTCGTGCTCTAGGGCTCGGCCTTCCGGGGCAAAGAACCTCTCGCTACTCTCGCACAGCAACGACAGGGACGGGGGCACGGTTGTCCCAGTATGATTCGGTGAAGGTGGACGAGTTGCTTGCGGGCGGGAACTAGCGGGCGATGTAGCTGGCAGGATTTTCGGCAGTGAATGGGTCGGGTGGTGTCAACGGGGATCTTGAGCGTGGAGGTGCGCCGTGCGCGTCACTCTTATCTACCTACGTCACGTCGTTAACATGTGTGTATACGCAGGACTCCGAGGTCGCGCTCGATGAGGGTATCGATGGGATTATCGTCACGATTCACGCTACGTCCTACCTCCTACTCTATCACCGTCTCCCTCCATTCCTCCGTGCCCTCTGACTCACCTTATTTACCCCTTCCACAGGCGGTCGCCAGATCGACGGCTCAATCGCTGCGCTACACATGCTCAAGCATATCATGTTGTCCTCGTGTCAAGACCGCGCGGGCAAGCGAGATATTTGCGGTCCTACTAGACTAGGGCGTGTGCTCCGGCGCAGCCACGTTCCGCACGCTCGCTCTGGGCGCGCAGCCGGTGAGTCACGCTTGTGTCATCGTACCTGTACCCATCTTCCCCGCTCTCGCGCCTTTCTACCAGCGTCTTCCATTGGCATCGCCCTTCATGTTAATGCCGCTACCGTCCTTGCACGCATTTATACTATCTCGCTATTCGAATGTCCGCACCTTCCCTGACGCTCCTCTCTTCATGCATACATAATGGACCGGACGTACGCATTCGGCCTTGCCGCCGCAGACCGGGCAGGCGTCGACACGGTCACCTAGACGACCCTCGTTGAATTCGAGCTCACTCTCAGGCCTTTAATGCACTGCTCTGTGTCCGACATCTTGCGGCGGATGGGGAAGGTGACGATGAAGGCTGGGTCCTAACAGAGTGTGTTGTTCCTAGTATTGTACACGTACGGAGGCTCGTTTACTGGAAACAAAGTATCGTTTCGTGCGGCACGCGGCCGCCTTTCATACCGATGCCCTCTGCCTTACCTGAAACCAAATATGCAGCGAAGATCAAGTTCCGGCTATGTCGTGGCACCGCTACCGTCCGTATACCTATTTCTCCCTCACCTGACATCGGAGGTTGACGTTGGAAGGGAAGCTGAGCTACAAATGCTGTTATTTTTCTGATTCTAGGAGATCGCCCGGGACGTGATGCTCGAAGTACACAGCCACAGTCAAGCGCCACCGAGAACGGCGGTGCGCAAGTCATCCAAGTATAGCACCGCGTGTATAAGGCCATGGCCTTTATTTTTGCCTTCAACAGGCTCGTCGCCTCCCACTCCATTCCTCTTCAGTCCACTTACCGCCTTCCACATCTCTTCCGAGCTTGGAGAGCTACTCCTCGAAGGGTACCAAACTGCCTCTGACCACTGCTCGTGCGTCGCTGCCATACTTCTTGCTAATCTCTCCAGCTCGTTAAGACACGCACTCGTACAGACAATGTGGCTCCTCAGAACTTCTACTGCTGAACTCCAGTTCTTTACTACCTCTCAGGACGTTCCCGGAGGGTACGCCATTCTCTCGCACGTATGGGGCCCACCGGAGAAAGAAGACACGTTCCAGAAGGTTCAGGCGTACACGGAGCAGTGCAAGCGGCGAGAGGCCGAGCGTGTGGATCCTCCCGCGTCGAAGGGACGACTGAAAACAAAGGGACGACTGAAAACAAAGGGACGACTGAAAACGCTGCACAAGCTGCACGACCTCAGTTCCAAGGTGTATGCAAACGTTGAGAAGGTCGTGACCTCATGTATCTCCTCGGAACAATCACGCACGGGCTTAAACACTGTTCCCTTCCGCCTTCCCCCCGTTGTTGATCCTCTAGGAGTTCCTTTACTACTTGACTCTCCATCCCATCCCATCCCGGAATCTACGATGACTCAAATTCTCCCTCCTCAAGAATTCCGCACCTCCCCACGCGATCTCGTCAGCGATAAGATCCGACAATTTCTCAAACTCGCAGAGAGATACGGATACGACTGGGCGTGGGCAGACACATGCTGTATCGACAAGACAAGCAGCGCAGAACTCACGGAAGCGATCAATTCCATGTTCCAGTACTACGCGTTCTCCGATGTTTGTTTTGTATTCCTTGCCGACGTTCCTCCGTTTGCATCATCCACGGACACAGGCCCGTACTTTTCTCCGAACAAGCATGAGTTTCCATCACGCGAATTCGAAGGAAGTAGATGGCACCGACGAGGCTGGACGCTTCAAGAGCTCCTCGCTCCCCGCACCGTCGTCTTTTGTGCTCATGACTGGTCTGTCGTGGGGACCAAGGACGACCTGGCGGAAGAGCTTGAATCTGCTACGAAAATATCTCAGGATGTGCTCCGCTTCAAGACTAGTATTTTTTACTGTTCTGTGGGGGAGAGAATGACATGGGCCGCGGGAAGGAGGACCACGAGACCAGAGGACGAAGCATACTGCATGCTTGGGCTCTTCAACGTTCGTATGCCAACGCTCTATGGAGAGGGACGCCACGCGTTTTATCGCCTACAAGAAGAGATCATGCGTACCTCATTTGATACGTCCCTCTTCGTATGGGAGGGGGGCTCTCCCGACGTTGTGAGTCAGCTTGGAGAAGCGTATAGCTGGCCGGATCCAACACAGATCGTGCATACAATGGATGGGCTCAAGGCAATGTTTGGCCCGGAGGATCATGGAGAAGTCGGACCTAACAGCCATGCTTTCGCCGACTCCCCATCACGCTTCAAACTGGGGCAAAGTTTTCCTGATAGGATCTATGAGCCTGTAGTGTATCAGCACGGGGGGTCCGCCGAGCATCCGAGATATAAGTCGCCTGTCAGTATCTCTGCGAACGCTCCGGAAAATGGCCCAGATAGTTTTATTCTGATTTCGCTGAAGCAGGCGCGGGCGTTCCCTGGAAGCGTTAACGAAAGCCCCCAAATGCCTGTTCCCCCCCAAGGGCCACCCGTGAGTGTGAATGACTACAGTTCTCACATTATCTAACTTCTACATTAACTTTGGTAAACCAAATGTAGACAGGGCCCCTCACTCACATAACTGAGGAAAACTTGCCAGATTCATATGAACAGCTGATGTCCACAGTCATGCCGACGTTCACACTCACAGCCAACCTAGTTCGAGCACACATGCCTGTTGTCCCTCTAGACTCCATGTGGATTCTCGCCCAACTCTTCTGCGATGTTACACGTGGATCGGTATGGCTTCCTCTTCGACCCGCTGCGCGCTCCCTGCGCGCCCCCGGGCCAATTTATTACTGTGGATATACCCCCGGCGACGACCAATTCCAGCCCCAAAAGAGGCTCATCGTAGTTGCGAGCGACCTTCTCCCACATCTTCAAGAGCTTCTGGAATGGAAGGACATTAACATTTCCACCCGTCCCTCCGCCGCCACCGCCCACGTGTTTCCTCATCTTCCTCGACGCAACTTGACGCAGAGAAACTTCGAGGGGAAGACACCCTTTTACATCAGTCCTTCGAAGCTTCAACTCATAGAACGTACTTTGGGATGGCGCTTATGCCATTTTGAGGCTTACTATGGATTATCGGCTCTGAATTACTGGGCAGTCCTTGGTTTCCAGATAATCCAGCCTCTCCAACTTCAAGAGCCTAACCACGACGCCGGCGGCCTTCAGCCGCGCGGCTTTCGAATCTACATCGGCACATGTTGTGAACCCCCTTCACAATCCACCGCCGATTCCGTTGCACTTGTCTCCACACTCCCATTCAACCCATACGCGAAAATCCGAGTCAAGCATTATGTTCTCGTGGAATTCTTCCATGATCCTCCGGAACGTTCATCCTGGTATAAACCTCCCGGTGGCCATTCGTGTGTAGAGGATCACGTTGAGTCATGGCCTATGTCTGCTGAGGAAGGCAACTCGATGTCTGGTATGATGAGTGTATGCCTTACCTTCAGTTTACCGAGTACTTTCAAGTGCTCCGATCCACATAAACCGGAGCTAGAGATCAGGTATGCATATTGCGACTCTGTATACTCCGAGACGTACGGCTCACCACCTTGGATACAGTGCAACGCCCTTACATCAAACCGGACAAGGGAGCAACACGCCCCTGCATCAGAAGAGATGGGAATATCTTGCAAGAGATAGACTCGATTGATGGAAATTCGACAGGCGGGGCTGGACAAGATAGAATGGGAGTAGAGTAGTACGTCTCACTGAGAGGATGGGAACGAATTTACGTGATTCGACTAACTATCAACATTTCAATCGTCGATGCGCGAGATCATGCACCCTTCGGTTGCGTCAAGTAATGAAACGTTCTAATCTGTAATGGTTCCGGCACGGCGCCAGCTCCGTCGTCGCATGTACCTCGGCAGTGTCTACTACTAAGCCAACCGTATACTTGAAAGCGTGCTGATATTGCCTCCTGTGGCATACGACGAGGTACCACTGCCAATGATAGTAGTTTGCTAACACTGCGCTCCTCCTACATGTCGTACTTCGACTCTTCATCCTTCTCATACAAACTTCCGCTCAGCGTTTCAACGTCTCCCGATAGAGTTTCGACGTCGTCGTCAACGTAGACCCCCTCCCCATACCCATGCTCCGATGCCGTCTCCTTGTCGTCCGGCTCCTCACACAATGTAAGCACGTCGTCGTCGGAGTAGTGGGGCGTTCCTGTTAGAGAAGCTACGGAAGCAAAGTTGCTGGGCATTAGTACCTACACGGACAAATCGCAAGCGAGATCACGTACCAGCTCTCCTCGTGCTGGTAATAGCGATGCGCCGGAGTGTCTGCTTCCTGCTGCGTAGCTCTCGGTCGAGATCTCGCGGAGTGGCCGGAACATTCACATTGTCCATGTCCTTTCGTGGACAGAATAACGTGAGCAAGCGGTGTACGCAAACGCAAAGACGCTAGAACTGACGAAGATGTGATAGAGCTGCGCGTCCGTGACGACGACTGTCTGTCCCGTCACCAGTCTCGACCATAGCGGCCCCGCACGCCTACCCACGTGATACGCGAGGCGGTCCAGCGGGTCGTACGCCTGCGCACACAACCGTATCCCATCCTAGTTCAGTTACATCCGCGAGAGGCTGTGTTTGGCTACTCACCTTCTCGCCGAATTCCCAGTCGGACACAAATTTGTCGCGCACGCGGAGGTACGCGCGCATAGGCCTTGGAGGGTGGTACACGATCCTAATGTAGTGCACGAATGTCCGTTCGAGCTCCATCGAAATCCGGTTCGCCTCTGCCATCCAATTGATGGCGCGTGGCGGCAGGTGTATGACAATTGTTTGAGTCTGGGGTGGCGCTTGAGGTGGTTCTCCCTTCCCAGTCGAACATGAAGGCGCGCCTCCAGACTTGCTAGTGGAGAGCGTGCGGTGCTGGAGGCTGAGCCTCTCCTGCGCAAGCACTCTGTTCTTGACGGCGCAGACGCCATAGATGCACGCAAGCTTGTCTGGGGAAGGGATCTCCACTTCGAACTCCTCGTTTATGAAACGCCACCAGGTTTCGCGGTGGGCGCGCATGTACTCGGAAAACATCTCCCCAAACGGGAATGTCTTGATATCCCTGTACGAGAAAGCGCGCGAACGGCGCTGTGGTCAGCGATGCGGTGCCACGTCTTTTCGGAGGCACCCAGCGGAACGTACCAAGGAGAGCTCTCTTCCGTCCAGGGTGGGGAGACTATCCAGTCGACCGCCTCTCGACATCCGCCGGTACCTCGCAGATGAGGTTGCACGAAGTCTCTCGCGTTCTCGTTCAAGTTGCCCGCCCGTCCCAAAAGGTCCTTCGGTGTTACCGAGTCCTTCAATACAATCGCGTCCTGCGGCCTCACGCAGTCGCACACCTCCAACTCCGTCTCCGACTCGATAGGCGGGAGCGGCACCTCCGCCTTCTTCAGGCGCGCCACAACGTCCGCCCCTAACCAGAACGGTCGAAAGTCCTTCGGGACGAGCCTCGGCGGTCTCTCTGAGGGGCGCGCAACAATGTCAGCCACGCGGCACTGACGAATGCGCTTCGTGCCCTGGGCGGGGTGGCTCGCTGGGAGAAAGACGTTGAAGATGGGCCGGAACGCGCCGCGGCGGAAGTAGCCTACGTCTCCGGCGCGGATGTCGTCGCCCTCTGCGTGCGTAACGGGCCGGCCGTGGCCGAGGTGGAAGAACTTTTGCAGATCGGTGTTGTAATGCGCGTTGAACTCTGATCTTCGGGAGAAGGGAGACATGGAGGGGGATGAGTGGAGAGGTGGAAGCTAGGGGCTTATATGTTCGGGCGCACACAGAGCAAGGGCCGAGGCATGGTGGCGGTACTCGATCAGGAAATGGATTGTCATGTCAGACAAAAACGACGCTTTCAGACAAGAAAGCCGCAAGCCTGTCGACCTGTGTAAAACAAATGCTGGCCACAATACTGCAAGGGTAGCTTGAGGCTGTGCCGCGGTGTCCAAAGCCCGGACCATAATCGCAATTGGCTTGTCAGCAGTGAATACCATATAAGCGCATGTACGCAGTGATGTTGACTCACCATAGTTCCGTCCGTAGACGGGTATAGAAAGTACGCCATTTGCAGCATCTCTCTATTATCACAGCCGAGAACGGAGAAGAAAGGGTTGACAGTAAAGTTCTATACATCGCCCGAATGGTCGGTGGACGAGTAAGTAGTACGCGTGTCACCGGGAACGGCGATTCGGACCTCGGCCGGGCCTCCGGCCCGGGTGTTACGGAGAAATCATCACGCTGTTACTGGCCTGTCACGTCGGTCACCGGCCGCTCTCTGAGTCCCGGCTGCTCTCTACGTCTGGTCTCTGGCACCTCTCATACACTCCTGGGGCCGGGGGCTTTCTGCCTCAATCTCGTTGGTTCTATCGCTTGTCATCGACCTCCTTCTCTTGCATGCTGGAAATACTCGGAGTGGTATGTACGTGTTCAGCGCGGTTCATCAGCAAGATGGCGTTCAAACCTGAGATTCGCGTAAGTACGCTACGCTATCGAATGACGATGCTCGTTGACCATTCGTCGCTGGGAACCTGTTGTAGATTTACAGTAGTCGGAATACCTTATCGTCTGCAGTGTGCACCGTGTATACTTCGAAGCTCTGTGGAGCTTCGAAGTTGTTCCTGGGACTCACCCGCGCCGACACACATGTGACCGCGAGCATGACTTCGTTTAGAGGCCAGACTCAAGCGAAGCCGGGAAGTCATGGCACAAATAGACAGACACGGGTCTCGGACACCCGCGACGCACCTCTATTCTGCTGCTGCCAAAGCTCGTCCACCCTATCAGCACTATCATCATGTCCACTCCCTCAGACGCGCCCCCTGGCGAGACCAAGACGTACGGCGCTGCACAGGGCAAATGGTCCGCATACGCGCGCGAACTCTTTGCGAGTAGGAAGCCGCCTGTGCTAGGTTCTGTCAATCCGGAGGCGTTCGAACGTGCGGCGCGGGAGAAGCTGCAGGACTCTCCAGGTGCGTCGCCATTCCATGCGTTCACGCCTCCCCTTCGTCTCATCCGCCTTCGTGTCTAAGACTCGTTCAACTTCGTGTTTGGGACGGCTGGTACGGGAGAGACGTACCGCGCGAATCGACGCGAGTTCTCCAAGTGGCAGATCGTGCCGCGTATGCTGCGAGATGTGACCCAGCGAAGTCTCGAGGTGCGTCGAGTCCTCATTCTCTTCTCACATCTATCCTCATTCTATCTCCTACAAACTCCGTATGACTCAGACGACCCTGTTCGGCACCAAGTACCCCGTTCCCCTCCTCATCGCGCCCATCGGCTGCCAAGGCATCCTCCACTCTTCAGGCGAGCTCGGTACCGCACGAGCTGCCGGTGCTCTCGGGATCCCGCTGGTACTCAGCGGTGCGGCCTCGCGCTCGCTCGAAGCCGTCGCTGCCGCCCACGACAACCCCTCTCATACATCTTCTATTCCCCTTCAACCCTCCGGCGCTCCGCCCGTCCCGCGCTGGTTCCAGCTCTACTGGCCACTCACCCCGAGCATCACCCGCTCCCTCCTCTCGCGCGCCAAGAATGCGGGGTACAGTACGCTCGTTCTCACCGTCGACACTATGGCGATCGGCTGGCGTCCACTCGACCTCGACGCGGGCTTCCTCCCATTCGTACACGGGCTCGGCATCCAAGTCGCGCTCTCCGACCCGGCGTTCATGGCTCTCCAGGGCAAGGAGCCACTCCCGCACAGCGCAGACGGGGACGGGTGGGAGTTCCCGTACGACCCGGTGAAGGTGGACGAGTTGCTGGAGGGCGGGGACGAGAGGGCGAAGGAGATGGCGGGATACGCGGCAGCGTGGGGGAGGGAGGCTGTGAATGGGTCGTTCAGGACGTGGGAGGACGTGAGGGAGTTGAGGAAGGAGTGGGAGGGGCCGTTGGTGCTGAAGGGGATCTTGAGCGTCGATGTACGTCGCACACGTATCGTTTACTTTATGCTCGTTGCTGAGTGGGGTGTGTGCTCAGGACGCGGAGATCGCGATCGATGAGGGCATCGACGGGATCATCGTCTCAAATCACGGTACGTCCTGCCCTTCCCCTCTCTGCACTCCCTTCCCACCTTGCACTTCGTTCCCTTCTCGCTCCCTCGCCCCCTCTCTTCCTCTAAGAACCCGACTCATCCCGTTGGCTCATCTCACAGGCGGCCGCCAGATCGACGGCTCGATCTCCGCGCTGTACGCCCTCGAGCGCATCATGCGCTCCCCCAAGGTCAAGGCCGCGCAGGCGAGCGGGAAGTTCGCGATCCTGCTCGACTCGGGCGTACGCTCCGGTGCGGACATGTTCCGCGCACTCGCGTTGGGCGCGCAGGCGGTGTTGCGTAAGTCCGGTTTCGTGCTCTTGTGCCTACACACTTCTATCCCTCTTCCGCGGCTTTCCATCCACGTCTTTCTTGTGCACTGCTCTCTTGTGCACTGCCTGCGTTCCACACAGCCTCGCTATTGTGTGAATCGCATGTACGCACCTTCGCTGACGCGCCTCCCTTCGCGTTTGTAGTTGGTCGGACGTACGCGTACGGACTCGCGGCGGCAGGCCAAGCTGGCGTCGAAGCTGTTATCAAGACAATCCTCGCCGAGTTCGAACTCACGCTCGGGCTCGCGGGCCACCGCTCGGTCGCGGATATCGTTGGGCGTGCAGGCGAGGTGACGGTCAAAGTCGAGTCGTAGGTGGATATGTTGGGTATGCCTTTATGGATGTGGAGTGCTCGATCTTGTTGATCATCAGCGAACCCTACGAAGTACTAGGTTCGTTTCCTACAACGTCTCGAGGTATCATCGTTATACAAGCAACGAACATAGTATGCCTAGAGTCCCTCCACATAAACGAGTAATTCCTTCGAAGTCGTTCTGCCCTGCAGAACACTAACCCAGACCGGTGTCGCTGTACGACCATCAACACCGACAATCGGCTGAGCTTCGGCGGGTCCCGGGATAGTTACAGACCGTTTCTGTGGGTAGAACGTGTAATCCATGTGAATGGACAGTTGTGAGAGAGGCCGCCCAGGAAAGTTGCGCTTCGCGAGGGATTCGAGATCGCGTTGGTTCAGCAAGGCATCCATCTGTGCAAAATGTTGGATGAATTCGGCAGCATGCTTTGCGAGGCCCGTTGCAACCACACTGGCGTTACCTGGATGAGTGGTGCGCTATTTAATATCCGCGCTGACCTACGAGTGAGTAGGGATACATACATAAGCTCAACTGTTGTCGGTTGATCTTGCATTCTTTTTTGTGTTCATCCCAGCGCTGCCGTTGACACATCTAGTTCAATGTTACGCATTAAGCCGAATAAGCGCGTTGGAACTCGTGAGCCTCAAGCTCACCTTAGAGCAATACAATACATTTTTGCAAGGACATTGGCGTAATTCGTGAACGTTTGACATCGTCGAGGTACACTAAATAAATGTTATTTTCTTCTGCTGCCATGTTACTCTATATCATGAATCACTAACCTCTGGGTTCTCACAAGCTGCTTGGTCGTGCCGCTGTGCGCGCTCAGCGCGCTTCGAGCTCTTGTGAACTTTCAGGAGCGCGGCTCGTTCCTGTACGAGCGAAGAAAGAATCTCCCACAACTCCCCGATATCTGCCACCGGCCAATCTTCTCTTCTCTCTATTCCCGCGGAAATCGGGGCATTCTCATCATCGATGAGGGCTTTAAGCGCAGGTTCCAGGCATCTGACTATGGCCGGATACACGGACAAGCTGCTGAACGTCAAGAGTATCTTCTCCAGCGCCCTGAACTCCATAGATTCAATCTGCATCCGAGACAGAATGATACAAGCACTGTGGAAGACGCCCATAAACCCACCGCGGACAGCCTGTGCTATCCAAGTGAGCTGGTGAGGTTCAAGGAATACGTCGGCAAGTGTGAAGAGTACGCCCGCCATGATACGTGGGAGGGTTTGCTGAGTTGGGGCGCTGTTTGCCTGCGTCAGGGCATTGGAGAGACGAACGAGGCATTCTGTCAGGAGCGGAACAGCCCCTTCGGCAAGAAGAGCGTCAAAGAGGGGTGGATATTTCCGGAATTCAATGATGATGAAGTTGAGTTTCCTGGGGATATCCCAGGAGAGCGCTATTGTGGAGTCGAGCGTCGTAGGGAAGCTGCGCTTGAAGCGCTCTAGAACGTGCACTGCAAGCGCCTTGGTGTTTCCGCCACTCGCACGAAGAATGCTGGGAAAATGCTCGGGTCCGCACCTGCTGAGGAGAGGAAGGAACATGTGTGTGCCGATGTCGACAATACTCGTGGGATTCTTGAATAAGCGTGTGATATCGTCGGATTCAATCCAAACGCATGTGGCAATCGTCATCGACGAGGGTTGGCTGAGCAATAAATCTGTAGAACGCTCGGAGTATGTGATCACATACAGGACCTGCATGAGCGTTAGAATCACGGAGGCTCGCTGGTTGACGGCAGAAAAGGCGCGGTCAACGGCAAACCACGACCACTCGATCCATTGGTAGAGTCCCGGCCAGGCTTCCCGGATGTGGTGCTCCAATTTAGATTCTACGGAATGGTCGCGTTTCGTTACGAGATGGCTGATCGCAGTTAAGCACGATACCCGGAGGCGGGCGTGATCACTATATACGTCGGGGCTGTCAGATGGTAGGGGGCCGTGGCGTAGATGCGGCAAAATCAAGTCGAGTATTTCCGATGGCGTCATGTTTGCCTTTGGCCCATCCCATTGATCTGCGAGAGCCTCCATGGCGTCTGCAGAGCCTGCGCGTGCCTCCGCAATTACCTAGAGGGCGACAGTATGAGCATTGATTCCAGTTTTAGTGGATGCTCATGATGTTATACAACTGACAGGGCCAATTCAAGCCTCTACCAATGATATGCGTATATAGCTCTCTACACACATGATTCTTGATGCAACGAAGGAGCGTAGATATTCATGATAGGACTCCAATCACCCACTCACCCTCCTTGGATTTATCAAAAGCTGACGGCAAAATCTGAGTGCCCCATGTCCAAGCGTTTGTGGTCCAGCGGACGGCTGGTGATGCGTTGCTCTTCGAGACATTCCTGCGGGAATATATTAGCAATTTAGCTAGTTGTTGGCCATGAACGCGACTATAGTTGTATCGCACGAACTGTTCTCTAAGCCTGGTAGCGACTTAGTAGGTTGCTATGGCTTGAGTACTTGTCGCCTGATGCACGAGACGAGTAGACGGAGGGAGGCAATGGCGTGAGATTTAGATAAAGCTGCTCTCATGCCACGCGTCACCTCGCTTATGTAAGGAGTTGCTGAGAGCGCCTACGTTCGCCTCTGCTTCAAGCTTGAGTCTTGACCGCCACCCTCGACCTTTTATTCTACCCAATATTTCTAAACCATACAATTTCTCCTGAACATACCAGTCATACACCTGTTTATGCGCTATCCTGTATCGAGGGCCAATGCAGGGCCTTGGGTATGTAGAAGATATGTTATGTGTAGAGTGGCAGGTAACCCTACTCGGAGTCGCCGTGACGCCACCCTCGACATCCGCAGCTTGTCCGTCGTGTAGATTGAAATCCTCCTCCGCCTTATGACGTCGTAGGTGCGATACTAGGTGTTCATGCCGTGCTCCAGCAGAGTAGGATCCACGTCGCATCGCCGAGACTCGCCGTTCACGCGCTCCAGATTGCGCAGTATCTCTCGCACTGCGAGGCCGACTGCGTACGCCTCCGAGCGCGCCAACTTGAAGCTCGCGCGAGCCATCGCAGACATCGCATCGCCGAGTGCGATGATTGGCGCGGAGACGGCGGCGGGCAAGGGTGTGGACTTGTACTCGGGATAGAACACGTGGCTCGCGAAGAGTGTTAGTACGGAGTGTCACCTTCCCAGCCCGTGCTCTAAGTCGGTGCTTTGGAGACGCAGACTTACTCAATACAATGTCCGGTGGGAGCTTTCATCTCGACTACGACTACTGCGTCCTCACGAGGGCGGCAGTGAACGTAGACTCCTTTCTTACGCCGATCTTCCAGTTGCAATCGCTTGGTGAGATACTACGTTTACTCAGTGTTACAACATCTCGAGGAATCATCGTTATGCAGGCAACGAAGATGCTACTTCACAGTCCCTCTACATAAACGAGCAACTCCTTCGAGGTCGTTCTGCCCTGTAGAACACTAACCCAAACTGGCGTCGCTCTACGGCCATCGACACCGACAATCGGTTGTGCTTCGAGTCTTGGCATGGTTACAGATCGCTGTGACGGGTATGACGAGTAATCAATGTGGACGGACAAATGTGAAAGAGGCCGTCCAGGGAAGTGGCGCTTCGCAAGGCGTTCAAGATCGCGCTGATTTAGCAAGGCGTCGACTTGCGCAAGACGTTGGATGAATTCGGCGTCATGCTTCGCGAGGCCCGTTGCAACAACGCTTTCGTTACCTGGGTGAGTGGTACACTATTTAGTATTCGAGCCGACCTATAAATGAGAAGAGGTATACATAAGCGCAACTGTTTCTGATGGATCTTGCATTCTTTTTTGTGCGCATCCCAGCGCCGTCGTTGACATGTCTAGCACGATCATGTTATGCATCAAGCCAAAGAGGCGCGTCTTGACTCGCGGACATGAAGCTCACCTTAGAGCAGTACAACACATTTTCACACCCAGCGCATCGACCTAATTCCCGATAATTTGTCGTCGTCGAGGTGCACTGGTGAAATGTCATCTGCTTATGCTACCATTTTACAGTGTATGTCGTAAACACTGACCTCTGTGTTCTCGCAAGTTGCTTGGTGGTGCAGCTGAGCCCGCAGATCCCGCTTCGAGGTCTTGTGAACTTTCAACAGTGCAGCTCGTTCCTGCACGAGCGAAGAAAGAATCTCCCATGCCTCTCCAATATCTGTGCGATCTTCTCCCTTCTCTATACCCGCGGAGAGCGGGGCGTTTCTGCCATCGACGAGTGCTTTGAGCGCAGGTGCCAGACAGGTGACCGCCGCTGGATACACCGACAGGCAGATGAACGTCCCGAGTATCTTGTGTAGAATCATAAATTCGACGGGTTTGAGCTGCATCCGGGACAGGATGACGCATGCGTTGTGGAAGGCGCCCAGAAACCCGCTGCGGACGGCCTGTGTCAGCCAAGTGCACTGAGATGGCTCGAGGAATGTATGGGATAGCGTGAAGACCGCCGTCACCATGAAACGCGAGAGCTCTTGCTGAGTGGAGGCGTCTACCTGCGCCAGATCGTTGTAGAGACGGCAGACACCTTCCGTCATGAGCGGGACACCGCCTGCGTCGAGGATGGCGGAAAAGATGGGGCGATAGTTCCGGAATTCGGTGATGATGATGAAGAATATGCGGGGGATGTCCCAGGAGAGCCATGATATGTCCGTCGTCTGGGGGAAGCTACGCTCGAAGCGCGCCAGAACATGTGCCGCGAACGCTTTGGCGTCTCCGCCGCTCCCGCGAACAATGGTGCGATAATGCTCGGGTTTGCATTTGCAGACGAGAGCGTAGAATGCGCGCGTGCTAAGGTCGATACCGGGAGATGTCAAGTCCAATGAGCGCGTGACGTCCTCGGATTCCATCCAGATGCGTGTGGCGATTTTCATCGACGAGGTTTGGGTGAGGAACAACTCTGTAGAGCTCTCGAACGACGTGATCACATACAGGACGTGTACGAGCGTAAGAAGCGCAAATGATCGTAGATTCATGGCAGAGAAGACACGGTCAGCGGCAGCGCACGACCACGCGATCCATTGGTAGAGTCCCGGCCAAGCTTCGTGGATGCGATGTTCGAATACTGAATTGGCGGATTGGTCGGGTTCTCCTGCAAGCTTGCTGATTGCGCATAAGCACGAGAATCGGACGCGAGCGTGATCGCTATAAACGTCGGGGCTGTCAGAGGGAAGGGGACCTTGGCGTAGGAGCGGCAGAGTCAAGTCAAGCATCTCCGACAGCGTCATCTTCACTTTTGGCCCATCCCATCTGTCTGCGAGCGCCTCCATGGCATCTACAGAACCTGCATGTGCCGCTGCAATTACCTGCAGGGCGACAGTATGAGTATGTTTCAACTGCAGCGGATGCTCATGATCTTGTACAGCCGACGAAGCCAAATCAGGCCTTTACCAATGATATACGTACATAACTTTACATACATAGTTCTCGATACAACGAAGGAGCGTAGATATACATGATAGAGCGCCGATCATTGACTTACCCTGTGAGGATTGAACAAAAGCTGATGGCGGAATTTGAGTGCGCCATGTCCAAGCGATTGTGGTCCTGCGGACGACTGATGTGTCGCTCTTCGAGACATTGCTGTGGGAATGTCAGCGAGTTAGCCAATTGTTGTCCATGAACACTATGAGATTTGTAGCGCACAAACTGTTCCCTAAGCTTAGTAGCGAATGAGTAGGTTGCTACGGCTTGAGTTAATACTTTTCGTCCAATGCACAAGACGAGTGGAGGAAGGAAGGTCGCGCGATCAGATAAGGCCGTTCCAATGTCACGCGTCAGCTCGCTTATGTAAAGAACTGTTAGGAGCGCCTGCCACGTTCGTTGTGATCATGGCTCTGATGATTCATCCGTGGCCACTACCCTCTACCTCTCGTTCTACCCACTGGCAATACTCCCAAACCATGCAGCTTCTCTTACTGAATGCTAGTAACACACATGTTCATGTAGGCATGCAGAAGATGTGTTGTGCGCGTAGAATCACAGGAGACATACTCGTCGAGAATCACGACTCGACCAGCGCGACGAGTCTACAACGCCGACAGCTCGGACGCGTCCAACGTCGCTTTCCTATCCTCTGTCAACCTCGTGGCGTAGGTACCTCAACCCGACTGCGCGCTCTGCGCATCCAGCCTCGCTGTACTCTGGTCCACCGTCTCGAGCTTGTCCTTACACGTCCTCGCTCGCAGATTGCGCCAGCTCCGACGAGATCGTCAAGGTGGGCTTCATTGCCATATAGGACACCACTCTCGACGTCCCCAGCTTGTCCGTCGTGCACGTCGAGATCCTCAACATCATAGGTGCGATCAGCGTCCAGGTCGCGCGCTCCTCCGGCTCGCGGGCCTTGAGCTCGTGCAGTGCGCCTGGGGGACATGGCACTGCTGAAAGCCGCGGCGATTGGCGCGGAGACGGCGTTGGGCACGGGTGTGGATCCGGGCGAGGAGTGGAACACGTGGATCGCGAAGAATGTTAGTACACAGTGTCACCCTCAGAGCTCCGAGCTTATGCTCGATACTTCGCGCGCGCGACTTACCACAAGGGCTGGTGAGAGGCTTCATCTCAACCATTACCACGTCCCCACAAGGGTGGCGTTTAACGTTCTTACGCCGGTCTTCCAGTTGCACATTATGAGTACTTGTGTAAGCAATCGCTCGCTTTGTCTGTCTCGTAACTCTTGTTATTTATGTCTCTCGGCAGCAATGCAAGGGGTCTCGTGGCCAACCTCTAGGTAAGCACTCCTACGAGTCCGAACCTCCAAGTGTTTCGCAAGCTTCGCAGAAGTAGCTCTGAAACGTGCTCATCAGCATTCCATGCAATCGCTTGAAGTTTGAGGCGTCGATTTCTTACGCCGACGGTCAGCTGTGGCGCAAAGTTATGCGCCCAGGCTTCCCGTAACCCCGACTTCCTTCGCGGCGGCCGCAGCCCGCGATGTCGTCCCAGTCTCACTAGGACCTGTTCGTTTCCTCATTGGCGCTACTGGAGCTTCAAATGGTCGCAGCTTCTGAATTCTAACATGACCGTCATCTGCAGGGCCGCGGTGCGTGGAATCCCGCCCCGTGCACGGGACTCGGCCTACGGATGCTAACCTCTATGTCTCCACCGCTGGCATAGCCAGACGAATCTTATTGGGGCTCTCCCACCTGTATCCTTGCGCGCAGCAGTACGGGGTCTATTACCCGCGTGAGGGGCTCTACATGTCCAACTCTGCACCCCTCGCTCGCTTCCCTGCCGCGCGAGCGTTCTGGATACGGCCGCCCCGCACTCGCCGGACTTCGACCCTGCATCAGCAAAAATGTATATTTACCCTAATGCGCCGGGCAGTATCCCGATAGTATAAAATCAATAAAATACACCCCTTTTATCTGGATTGATCATTCATGTAGCCAACCGAACGGGATGGCACCCAACGCATCGCGATGCAGGCGCCCGCATTGCGATGCTGCCCAATGCATCGCGATCGCCTCGGTGTATTGGGGTCATTGGGACGCCCTGGGACGTTCTGGAGGCATTGAAATCACACGGACAGTCGACAATTCAAACAACCATAGATTAATGTTTTCCTATCTACAATACACAGTTATAGATACGCTAATAACACGATATAGCCAGGAAGGGCAGGAGATAGCGTATAGAACGGGGCATGAACTTGACGCGCGACCTCCATACACACAGCGTAACTGGCAGAGGGAACTTACCGGGCGTGGCTCGAGAATGGGTCGGAGGACAAGGGAGCGGGCGTGGGGGGCAAAACCGCGGACATCAGCAAGGCGTTACAGGGCGGGTAGTCGAGTGGTGTGATACTCACCAAAGACGCAGATCCAACAACGGCATGAAGGCGGAAGGTAAACGTCGCGGTGATAAAACA
>NDFF03000170.1:0-105941 GCA_002150815.3 Grammothele lineata | reverse complement strand
ACCTTGCTCATCACGTCCTCGCCGAGTACCTCCGTGTTAGAGTCGCGTATGGACTTGTGTCCCGTTCTGAAGGAGCACCGAACATGTGTCAGACGCATTGATTGATGGAGAGAGGAGATAGGGTCACATACGCGAAGACCACAACATCGGCAGGGAGCTCAGACCCGTCAGCGAACCCGAGCCCGTCTTCGGTGAAGCGCTCTAGGGTGCCCTTCTTGATCTTGATTGTTCCGTCGGCGATCAAGTCCGCGCCGCCCTTGTCCATCCCTACAGTAGTGAATGAGGCGACGAGGAAAACAACTAAATGATGATGACGCACAGTACCCTAACGCAACATCTTTAGCGCGGGCAAAGACGAGGCGGGCAAGACGGACGTACCTCCAGCTCTCTGGAACCAAAGGGGGTAAACACCTTCGCCGTTGGGGCCGTCGTAGAAGTCGACACCGCCCTTGCTGAGCTTCTCGTGTATCGGAGCGTTCGCGTTCCACGTCTTCTCCCGCCCCGCAATACACATCTTTATGAACAGTCCAAGGGGCATCGACATAAACTTGAAGTCCGATACTTCCAGCGGGCGATCCTCGGGGAAGATGGAGTCGAGCGCGGCTGTGAACCAGTCGCGCGTGACCACACACGTCGGCGAGCGCTGCACCATTGTCACGGACGACGCGCCGTGGAGGGCGAGATCTTGTGCGACGTCGATCGCGCTGTTCCCCATCCCAACGATGACCGCTCGCTGGCCCACGAAGACGTCTCCGCCAGGGAAATTATCAGAATGTAGGGTCCGCCCGTGGAAGAGCGAGGCGTCACGGAGTTTGGGGATGATGGAGGCGCCAACGGTCCCGGTAGCGATGACGATGTGCGCAGGATGCAGGATGGTCTCTGTCGTACCCCCACGAAGGATAGTCGCGGTCCAGCGGCGCGAGACAGGGTCATACTTCGGCGGTGTCTTGAGCTCGGCAGACGTCCATACAACGAGATCTTGGATTAAGGCGTAGTGCTCGATCCACTGAGCGAACTTGTCCCGAGGCGCAAACTCTGGCCAGTTGGAGGGATAGGGCTCGTACAGGACTAATCGAGCGTATCTCAGTCCAACTCTTTTGATTGTCGACAGGGACGGGAGCCACTCACAAGAAGTATGCATCCTGGTAGTATGTAGAGACAAGGCAGGGTAGCGAGCCCGCCAACAATCACCGACTCGCGGAAGGCGGTCGATAACGAGTGTTGCGATGCCCATCTGTTTGAAGCGAGCAGCGACCTGGACACCTGTCTGTCCCGCCCCGACTAGATAATGCTGAGTCAGTCTATGCTAGGAAGCTTTCGCAGGAAGGGACTCACCGACGAGGACGAAAGGATCGGCCTCGACACTGCGGACCCAGGCCGGAAATTCCTTCTGCATATTCCTGCCCGGGATGCCTGTGACGTCGTCCCTGAGGTGCAGTGTGGCAAGCTCCTCATGACCACGCAGCCCAACCAGAGTAACCATCACCGTGAGAGCTCGAAAGACGTCGTCAACATCCTGAATGAGTCGAACATGTCCACGGCCGTGGCCGTACGGGAGCTCGAAGGTGAAGGCGAGTTCGACGCCCATAGCGGTGAACATGCCCAAAGTAGACGCATCGGTATCGAAGATGCAAGGGGAGAGGTCCGGTGATGTCTCAAGTTCCACACGGGTGAGAGTAGTCGCCGCCAACGTAGGGGAAAGGTGGGCGCAAATCTTGTCACGACCTTCGAGAGACTTGATGTCCCAGCCGAAGACGAGCATATCCCTGAGCCAGCCGTCCGGCAAGAAGAGATTGGCGGTAATAGCGACATCTGCGCATCCCAACGCAGAAGCGAACTGAGTGAGCCAGCCTGAAGCGATGGTGTGAGGATCGAGGGACGTCATGTCGACGGTTGAAGTCGGTGTTGGGATGCAGACTCACCTTACGTCTCTTATATACAGGAACCCTCGCGGCATGGCGGACTGGGTTAGGATTCTGCTCTGTGCTCCCGGACGTCAGGCCCAGGGACCTAGGACCCCTCGCGTGATCTAAATCGGCTTCACTCTCCCTCTTGGTGTTTGGAAGGCCCGCCGCGGAGACGCTGTCCGATTAGCTCGCACCAAACGTCATTGTCGCCGCTGTGGCAGCAGCTGAGGAAGTCCTCGGTACGAACTCGGACGCCTATATCCAGTCCACCGTGATACCAGGAATTAAAGAGGTCCACCGCGGCTCAAGGCGGGCGCAGTGAGCAGGGTTCAGTCGGCAGTGGCGGGTGATGGACCTTGCATTGAAGGTGATGTCATGAGCACGCGACTCCGATGTACGGCTATAGTTGGAGAAAGGTGGAACAACCGAGTATGAGACCTGCTCAAAAGGACTACGAAGTGGACTCACTGGCAGCGGGCACCTCGGAACTTTCCCGTCTTGAAGTAGTAATTGGTCGAAGGCTCGCCTTTGGAGCGACAGCCACAGTGAAGTTTTACGTCGTTGAGGCTCATGCATACGACTGAAAGCGTAGTCATTGTACTAATTGACGATCACGGGCAGGATCTCTGCGAAGTGCGGACAACATGCGGTTGCGTAGGTTGGAGTCGAGAAAATCCTCCAGAGTCCGAACACACCGGTCGTCGATCGACAGCCCGGGCGGCTAATCGGCGCCACGTGGTCAACGTCATCCCTTCAACGATACGCCCACCTCCTCAGGCTGATTTCTTTTCCATCGCCCTCCGCGTCCGGAGCGCAATTCTACGGCCCAAATTAGCCAGATGGAGATACTAAGCGCGTGTAAGCAGCGTCCTATAGGAAATGTGCGCCACGGAGCCGGTGCTAGTTATTGCTTCTAGCCGTTCTCATGGGTTGCAAATTGAACGGCGCGGAGAAGGGGCTTAAGGCGCTGGGTGGACCGAGGAGTGTCCATGCTAGCGTTCGCTGAAGAGGAACATCGGTCTGCAATCTGTCGGGAGAACTGTCTACGTAGAGGAGTACCGAGATGAGGCGGCTTTCAAGGAGGCGTCGCTCATCACGGCTCTCCATCGACGTCTCCTAGTTGCATTACTTTACTAGACGTCCACGCTGCTCGCGGTGTTTAGGTTAGGAAAGGGAACTATACGCCCCGATTGGCCAACTATGAATATAGAATTGGTTAAGGAAGTTCTTACCCAAATTATCCCTTCGATCGTCTTCGGAGAGCCGTGTTCCGAAACCAAACCCGCGCCCAGGCTTGACGGATACTGTACATATAAGTCGCTCCCTTCGGCAAAGCCTTCCACTCGACAAAGAAATCGTACAACATTGCTGTCCCAATCCCAGAGACTACGTCTGTATATCACTGAGGATTGAGCCCCAGTTCGATCGCTTTGATTTGCATGGCCTACGCGTGGCACCGCAACACTACTGTTAGTACTGCCAGGTTCACCAACACCCGGAGCAACACATACCAGATGTTTCGAGAAGAAGCGCGCCATAGGGATGTCCCCCGTTGCGAACCACAACTACGGCCACAAACAATCAGTACGTGAACAGGTCCGTGCAGAGTCAAATGAAGGCAGGCACGACGTACCCCAGGGTGACCGCAGGGGCGGTAGCTGCCATTCAGCTCCCCCTCCTCGTTGAGCCCAAACACAGGTCCTGTCTTGCGCATGACGTCCTCCCCCAGCATCTCCGCATTCGAGTCCCGCATCGACTGGTGTCCCGTCCTGCGAGGCCCGAGATAGACGCGTCAGCAAACGGGAATGGAAAGTGGGGGAGACTGCTGACGCGAAGATGACGACGTCCGCCTGGAGCTCCGAGCCGTCGGCGAAGACGAGACCGTGCTCGGTGAAGCGGGCGAGCGAACCCTGCTTGATCTCGATCCGACCGTCTGCGATGAGGTCTACACCTCCTTTGTCGAGCCCTACAGGGAGAACGGGTGAGTCGTTGTCTGGTTGAGGGAGGTCGTGAACAAAGACATACAATATCCTGGAAAGTCGCGTGAATCTGAGAGACTAGGAAAGACGCGAAAGAAGACTCACCGCCCGCCCTTTCATAGAACAGCAGGTACACGCCTTCCCCATCGGGCCCATCATACAAGTCCACGCCACCTTTGACCAGCTTCTCCTCCAGCGCTGCATTATCCTTCTTCGCGTTCTCTTTCCCCGCGATACACAGCTTCCTAAACAACCCGAGCGGCATCGACGCGAACTTGAAGTCCGACACCTCCAGCGCGCGATCGTCAGGGAAGAGCGCCCTCAACGTGTTGCAGAACCAATCGCGCGCGACGACGCACGTCGGCGAGCGCTGCACCATCGTCACAGATGCCGCGCCACGGAGAGTGAGATCCTGCGCGACGTCGATCGCGCTGTTACCCATCCCGACGACGATTGCGCGCTGGCTTGCAAAGGCGGCTCCCCCTGGGAAGGCGGAGGAATGAAACGTGCGTCCCTGGAAGATTTCCGCGTCGGGTATGGTCGGCACGATAGGGCGCCCGACAGTTCCGGTGGCGACGATGATGTGGGCGGGGCGGAGAGTGACTTCGCTGGCGCCGCGGCAGAGGATGGTCGCGGTCCAGCGGCGTGTGGTAGGGTCGTAGATCGGAGATGCTTCCAACTCCGAGGAAGTCCAGACGACTAAGTCTTGAATGGAGGCATAGGCTTCAAGCCAGCCGGCGAGCTTATCGCGAGACGCAAACTCAGGCCAATTGGAGGGATAAGGTTGATACAATACTGCTGGAGGTTCAGCGTCTGGATTACGGACGTAATGCGACGGGTACTTACGGGTACCGTGTCTCTTGATGCTGTGTAAAGTGAGGGAGGGGTATCGAACCCTCCAGCAATCCCCCACGCGGGGCAAGCGGTCGATGACTAGGGCGGAAATTCCCATTTGTTTGAAACGGGCCGCCACCTGTAAACCTGTCTGGCCTGCACCAACTGAATAACAAGAGAATGTAAGCCACATGAAATGCTACACCCAAAGAGTGGGAGTTACGTACTTATCAGCGCTAAGGGGTCTGTCTCGATGCTTTGAACCCAAGCAGCGTACTCCTGTTGCATGTTCCTTCCCGGGAGACCGGTGACATCATCGCGCAGCGGTAACGTAGGGAGTTCTTTGTGCCCTCGGAGCTCGAGAAGAGTAATCATGACCGTAAGCGCACGATGCATGCCATCGACATTCTCGAGAATCCGCGCGTGTCCTCGGCAGCTACCGCGGGGAACCTCAAAAGTGAAGACAACTTCGGCACCGGTCGACTGAGTGGACGCGTCCGTGAAACTGCAAGGAGCGAAGTCGGGAGAGTCGTCTACCTGCAAGTTCAACGTAGACGTCTTGGGGAGTGCAGAGGAGAGATACGCGGATATCTTGTCCCGGCCCTCGAGCGCACGGAAATCCCAGGAGAAAACGAGGAGGTCCCGAAGCCATCCCTCCGACAGGAATAGATTTGAGGCTGCTTCACCATCTGCGTCGTGCAGAGCAGATGCAAACCGAGTACACCAGTCTAGAGCAACAGAGCGAGGGTCAACCGGCATGGCGAGGAGATGGCGAGACATCGAACCCACAGGTCGAGCAGTCTTATCTACGCACTGCTAGTAGAGTTCAAAAACTTTCTCGCCTGCGCAGTACGCGCGTCCGGAGCACGTCTGTACGGCTGCATCTAGGGCATCCGGGGAATATACAGCGAGGTGCTGAAGAAGCTCATCGGCAGCGGTCAGCAGCGGACTCGGAGGCCTTAATTTCCCAACTCAAGGCACCAAGTTGCTCCTGCTTGGATATGCTGCTAATAAAACGCATCAAAAACATTAATAGTGCGGGTAAGGTGATGAATATAAGATGAACTCAACCACATCGTGTCATAAGAGACGTCGAGGTGTTTGGGACTTGAACAGCGAGTAGTGGCACTTAATTGCGCCGATGTGCGGCTGGGACGGGCACAAACTGTTGCAGTACAGATATATGTTATGCCGATATATTTCCAAGTCTGCGGCGTCCGTTTGATGCGCGTGGGAGGCGGCAGACAGGTCGAGGTGGTACAGTTCAAAGCTTGTTGAATGTTTCAAGTTGCGGGTCGCGATCGGCGCCTGAGCCGCGACTGAAGATCTGGCACGTGATCTGATTTGCAAAGCCACGGGCGCTAGATAAGTACAGAAGGCGTTCACGCGGATGCAGTGACCAGGACCTCTTCCGCTTCATCTGACTCTTCGTCACAGTTCTCGTACTTATCTGTATCTAGCTCGCTTGTAATAGAGTCTATGCTCGCCAAAAGTACCGAGACGTGGTGAGTCCGTACATACATTCCAAATTCCCCGAATCTCATGACATCTCGTGTTGAAAGAACGACGTTAAACGCCCAAACCGCCGTCACGCGTAAGGGCGAAAGTGTTCTCTGGCCCGAGGGCCGAAATCCCGGTCGTGTTCAGTGCCAGCGCGAGCAGCTGAGTTTAATTTCCGGACGCGGGCAGAAATGCCCCGAAACTTGTGACACTATAAAGGTACAGGGAGCATTGGCGACCAACCTGCCACCTCACCATGACTCTCACTCAAGACCCCCATCGCATCGCTTCAGACTGGCTAGCGGAATGCGCCTCCGCGCTCTCGAAAGGAGACGTAGTCTCCCTCGCCAGTCTTTTTCTTCCGGACGGCTGGCTCAGGGATCTCCTCGTCTTTTCCTGGGACTTTCGAACCCTCACAGGCCGGGAGAAGATTACGGCATACCTCAACGGACGGCTTTCCGTGGCACAGATCAAGGACATCCACCTCAACCAGGCGACTAATCTCCGCCCCCGCAACTTTCCTGTGGCAGATGGGCAGGCGATCGGTGTCGACTTTGCGTTCGTGTTCGAGTTTCGCCACGGTCACGGACGCGCGCACGTCCGCCTCGTGCCTGATGCCGACGGGGTCTATCGCGCGTTCACCTGCCTGATGGAACTGGAGGACCTCATTGGACATGAAGAACGCAGCACATTGCCCTTGCGCGATGACGTCACCGGACTTCCTGGAAGAGACATGCAGGCAGAGTTTGCGGAGCTCGTTCGAGAGACCGAAACGAACCCCCATGTCCTAATTAGTGAGGTTCTACTTACTTCTGCCAATATGGTATGTGCTCACGTGGAGCCTATAGTCGGAGGAGGTCAGACGGGTCTTCAGCTCGCAGCGCGCTTCAAACAGATGAACATCACCGCACTCGTTATCGAGCGGTCAGCCCGGCTCGGCGACGTCTGGCGGCAACGCTATCCCACTCTTACTCTGCACACTGTCCGAACGCAACATTCGTGTAAGCACGGTATATGTTCACCCATTATACGAGACATTGACTGGTGCGCTCGCAGTTTTGTACACACCTTTCCCCTCCAACTGGCCAGAGTACACGCCGCGCGACAAGATAGCCGACTGGGTCGAGACGTATGCATCCATCCAAGACCTCGTCGTCTGGACGTCCACGGAAATGCACCCGCACCCGCGCTACGACCCTGCCACGCGCACCTGGACCGTCACCGTCGACCGCGCCGGCGAGCCCGCCACCGTCCACCCCGCGCACATCGTCATCGCGACTGGCACGCTCGGGCGGCCGAACGTGCCTTACTTCCCCGGGATGGACGCTTTCCGCGGGCAAGCCGTGCACTCCTCGCAGTACCCCGGCGCGCGCGCCCTCGCGGGCAAGCGCGTTGTCGTCGTAGGCGCCGCCCAGAGCGCAGCGGACATCTGCCAGGACCTTGCGCTCCGCGGCTCGACAGATGACGGGCTCGCGGGCTCGGTGACGATGGTGCAGCGCTCGCCGACGTGCGTCATGACGCGCAACTTCGTCAACGGGCAAGTGAAGGGGGCTTGGCCAGAGGACGTCCCGGTCGAGGTGTCGGACTTCCGGTTCGCTGCGTTCCCGCTCAAGCTGATGCGTCAAGTCGCGATTGCGAGCCAAGAGCAGGCGTTAGAGGCGCACAGGGACGTGCACGAGAAACTGCGCAAAGGAGGCGCGCATGTCGATCTTGGGCCGGAGGGGCAGGGCGTGTACCCGCTTGTATACGAACGTTACGGAGGTAAGCGTTGAACGTGTTTGCCTGCGCAACCCACGCTGACGCTGAAAATATAGGTTTCTGTAAGTCCTGGGCGTAATTCAAGGTTACCTTCCACAATACTCATCCACGCGGGCAGGGATGGACAAGGGCTGCTCGGACCTTATCGGCAGTGGCGCGATCAAAGTGAAGGGCCTTACGACTGTCGAGCAGTTCACCCCGGATGGACTCGTTCTAGGAGACGGCACTGAGCTCCAAGCGGATGTCGTGATTTTCGCGTACGTCGCTTCCACAGGTTCATATATGCGCGTCACTGACTCAAAGATTCGTCTGCAGGACGGGTTACACTCACATGCGCGAGGTAAACATGGAGTTGTTCGGCGAGGACATTCTCGGCCGCACCGACCCGGAATGGGGGCTCGACGAGGAAGGGGAGATCAACGGGAGCTACAAGCCCTGCGGTTATCCAGGGGTGAGCCTTATTGCGCCCGCTGTTTTGCGAGCGTTGGGTCATGCTGATGCGGTCGTGTGCACAGCTGTGGTTCGCCACAGGCGACTTCTCCACCGCACGGATCCACTCGAAGCAGCTCGTGCGTGACCAGTTTTCTACCTGCTCTGTTGCGTGTGGCTGACCTATACAATAGGCACTCCAGATCAAGGCGATTGAGCTGGGGCTAATGCCGTACGACGGCTTCCGAGAGGGAGCGAAGGCGTAGTAAACGCGCCCCGGTAGTCCATGATGCGGCAACCATGCGTTTCTTTAGTCGCCATGATCTTCACCACCTGCTTCGAGGGTGGAGTCGACGACTATATATATCTCAACCACAATACGGGGTCCCCTGGAACGACGTTTGAGCTGTGTGCCGACGACGGAGCGACACCCTATCCCGGACGTCCAGCTGCTAAAGCGCTATCAACGTTCGGCCCCGTTCCGGTGGTTGTAGCTGTCTCGCCCGTTCGAAGTCGCCTCCTCTCAATATACTCTTCCATCGTCCCGATACTCCGGCACAAGTTTTGGGCTCACTTCGCTCTCATGCACGCTACATACTCTTGCTCGATATCGCCACTCGTCATATGCATCGGCCGCGGACGCGTATGACCGCCAAGGCTCATGTCGCCGCTCCTTTTGCAGGACTAGGGCGATACATGACGTGGCTCGATGGTGAAAATACTATGGCGACTACGGCCGCTTTGTTGGTCATACGTAAAAGTCTCATTGGACCGACTCTTGGGTACTTGTGAGTGAGTATAGATGGCCTACAGGAGCTCGCATTTGGTTGATTCCTCAGACGCTTGTATCCCGCAACATCCGCATTGGAAAGCGATAGGGACTCGGAGATGAATGAAGTACCTACCGAAAAGAAGAAGCGTACCTACCGAGATGAAGGTTCGCTCAACACCGGAGAAGGTAGACACATGTTTCAGAGCTCGGGTACGGTCGACAAGGGCGACAACTCACATTCATCTCAAAATTCTCATCGTCTGAGTAGTGAGCACCTCTCTGTGATCGCTGGTAGCTAAGGCCAGACGATAACTGACGACATACTACTTCATGCTAGATCTTCATAGCAGTGTAGAGTTGCTAGATACAAGTGAATATCGAGTGGTCTAGTGCTATGCAACTTAATTGAACCTGAAATATCCGCTTATGGCCTGACGGCGTGCATCTGTGTAGCACCCCAAAAGAATCTCACAAGAGTTCCAATCTTCTAAGCTAACGGCACTCCGGCATCCCGGGTCCAGATCCATGTGACGGTAACCGGAACCTTGTTGTCGCAGTGGTGAGCTCACAAATGCAGCGTGGTAGGCCACAGCGGCTTTCATCGGGCTCAAGACACCCCTACGTCTACTCAGGCTGCCCCTTCATATCCTTGTCCTTGCTTCATACTATTGATTCTCCCAGTTGTCTCTACAACGATTATGGCGAATAAGAACACACGCATCGCTGTCAGGCTCCCTTGCACGTTGTCATGGATGCTGGTACGTCCCGATAGTTGACATGGTTCGGCTCCAACCACTGCTATTTGATGCTGAAGCTTTCCCTCTATATGTAGCTCGAAGAAATTGACAACAGGAATAACCGCAATTCGACCATCGAGCGTACAGTCGAGGCTGTGGAGTCGAAGCTCGTGAAAGGCAATGAATACCGAAAAAGCATCCAGGAGAAGGCCTCTGAGGAAGCCTCGAAGTTCGTTGTTTCACCGTCCTCAGAGGTAGGATCCTCATCCTTTCTACCCAATGATATGTAGAGCAGGGATCAAATCTAGTGCTGAAGCGTCCTATAATCCTGTGTCTGCCACCCTGGAAGCAAGCTTTGAACAATCCAAAGTTCTCAAAGATCTCGTGTCATCAACTACCGAGGTCACATATACAACCGAACAAAGGAAAGAGAGGATAGTTCGGAACAAATGTGGATACCAAGTAGCTTCTTCCATGCAATGTGTTCAGCTACTCACTAGAAGTCTTCTTGCTGCAGTCTCCGTCGGGGCCGGTGATCGCCTCTACATATATCAGCAGATTTTGACGGGAAAAGGCATTCAATTTGTCCTGGATAGATTTTCTACGACAAGTTCACCTAAGGAAGCTAGCAGTGACAAGACGGTCTTCCTCGTTGTTGTAGTCCAACCGATCGAGTTCATTCGGGACTTCAGGGTGAGTGTTTTTCGGACATTTGTCCTAGAGGCCTAACAGTCAAGACGAATTGCGTACGCGGCGGCGTGTTAACCCGCTTGATGCTTCAATGACACATCACAGGTGGTATATGGCGATAACGGGACCGACGCTCCTGAGCATCGTGTCCGTGAGTACAACAGCTCGAGTGATGATATCAACCGCGGGCAGAAGGGAAAGTATGTCTGGTCATACCTTTTAATATTGATTATTCGACGCTTAATGTTATGCAATGGCACGCTCACCTGGATGGCGAATTTACAGATTCGTGTGGCTTGTCCCTCAATACACATTCACCACCAGCCTAGCCGTCACATCATTCGATCTCCATATTCAGGGCCGAGAAGTACAGGGAAAGGCCGACCTTGCTAAGGGTGCCGGAGGAGACTTCCGCTACATATATCCCGTCCGTGACCATCGCCAGTCAGCGAAGATCGTCGATGTCAAACTTTTGCGCTCTGGAAATGCTCTTAATATCTACGACATCAGAAAGATGACCGCCGGGTGGGGAAAAGGGTGCGCATCTCTTCTGAGACATCCGCGATCCCATGAATTACATTAACATTCGTGCTCGGGAAAGGGGAAGCGTTAATTCGACTGGGGACATTAACGCCAATCGGGGTGGAGACTTCCTCTATCTCATCTGGCGCACTCAATGAACGTGCTGAGAGAGTGTTCAAGTTCCCGACGAAGCCTGCTGAGAGCGATATGTACTAAACGCGATAGGAATCTTGTGCTAGTAGTATCCGAATGATCCCCCAAATGTACTCGTACCGGCGTATGCTATCATCGACTTGAGCTGCCGCGCTATTCCGTGAATCATGGATCCCCGCCTGTCCACTTAGAAGTGGATTCAAGCAAATGACGTCTAGTAGACGTCCATATGGTATCGGCATACATCTACGCCATCCCTACTGGGTCCTGCGCTACTTCCCCAACGGTACGACCCCGGATGGGGCGAGAGGCCACAAAGCAGCCGATACAGCTATTTTCGAGAATCATGGCCAAGCGCGCATGACTTCGAGCGCACGCAACGTGCACGCAATCGGTGGGCGAGCCATAAGTAGTGTTCTTTGAAAACCGCCAAACACATATGAACAACACCGGCACTAGTGATTCTTCCGGCTTTCAATGAAGTCCCCAAATAAGTACTCGGCAAAGACAACAGCGGCGTCCCTCAGCCATATACACTTCATATTCATACACGGTTCGCTGAGTCCTCCGAGTCTAGACGCTCACTCAGAACGCGCGAACTTCCCGAGCCACCGCTCGAGCGCTGAGTTGACCTCCTCCGTCGCTTCCATTTGCATCCAGTGCCCAGTGTCAAGTTCGACAATCTTCGCGCCGTCCACGAACTGACGCATAGATGCCCTGCCGATGTCAGCACGACATGCGAAGTCGCGCTTCGCAGCAATGAAAAGTGCGGGCTTGTGAACACGGGCCGCCTCCGCGGGGAGTGCTGCACGAGGAGGGCATGGGGTGATCTATCAGCTGAGGGGTCCCCGCAGCTGCAACTTCGCACGCACCTTGGTGATCCGGGAGGTTGACGTTTTCGCAGAAGGCGTGATAGAAGTTCATCGCAGACCGTAAGTCACCATTCGCAAGATGGCCGCGAATGGCGGAGTATTCCTACGCAGCCCGACCGAAGTACGAATCAACGTCGTTAGCTTATGCCATGGTGGCGAGCGCAGGCGTGATGGGCAGATGGAAGCGTACCTCAGCCGTCATCCACGGTGCGCGGCCCGGCAGATTGTTCCCTTCTACCCATTCCTGTGCCTTGCCGACAGGGCAGAACCACTCGACCCACGTCTCGGGTGTAGGGGGATAGACAAGCTGAATGAAGCTGTCGAGCTGTACCAACACGAATATCAGACTACGAATCCATCCACACCATGCATCCACATACGTTCTTTGAGCAGAGTTGAGGACCCTTATGGGCGAGGAAGAACTTCCAGTATCCGTAAGGGGTTGCACCAAACTGCTCTTGCATGGCTGCCAGCCATTTATCGAGATCGACGGGCTCTGGGTTCGGTGGAGTGTAGGAGAGGGAAAGCCACGCAAAGCCATCGAAGCGATCGCGATGGTGTGCCGCAAGAGTCGAGAGAATTGCTGAGCCCCTGGGCGAGTACGGAGATACTCGTCAGCAGCAGCAAGCTACGCAGAAGGCATTTCGGACAGTGAAACGCACCAGTCATGTCCGATCCCTACTACAGTCATCAGCCCCTCTACGTCGAGAATGTTCAGGATATCCTGAGCAATCAGCTTCATGCGGAACTCTCTGTAATCGACTGGCTTGGAGCTCTTGCCGGACCCGATCAGATCAGGGACGACGAGACCATAGCCCTTGGGTTGGAAATGAGCCACCTGACGGGACCAATCAAACGAGCTTGATGGAAATCCGTGAATGAAGAGCAGGGTGGGCATCCCAGGGCTCGCAGGAGAATAGTAGTAATGGTACGTGTGCCCGCGGGCGACAACGAAGTTCTTGAATTTGGCGGGATCCATTGAGGTCTGGAAGAGAGGGGTGAAGGCGAGAGCACGACTGCTGTACGAATGTATGAGTATCTATATCGGCAGAATTGCGGCGAATGCGCACTTGACGTGGAGATGGTTCTGCATGATGTGGGTGATGAGACGGCGCCGGGAGATATAGAGAAGCAAGGAAGACCTGCCAAGGATAGTTCAGAGCTCCATTGCTGCGCGATTACCACAGATTGATCCTAAAGTTGAACAACGGTAATGCAGTAGTCCTTACGAGGCGATGCAGGAACGTCGAGTTCTGTTTGTTCAGATGTAATAAGGACAAATGCCTCATCGAACAGTGAGACAGAGCCCGGACTTGGGAATCATGTTGCATTTACCCGCGGACGCAGAGAAATGTGGTCCTATAGCTTCCGATAGCGGGAGTAGGCCACGGACACGCTGAGGTACTTCACCGGGCCCCGCCGCACCCTACTGTGGTTTGCTCTGAAAGAAGATGTAAGCCTGAGAGCACGAAAACGTATCAACTTTCATTAAACACTCACATAGGCGCGAGGCGGTAGAAAAAGAAGACATACATCATATGTAGTAGTAGCTGAGGATCACCGTCACGATTAACGCTCTGATGGGACTCGAACCCTCGACCTGGCGGCAAACCGGGGAATACTAGGAGGATCACGTGGAGATATGGTTCGCAGGTACTGGCGCTCATGCTCACTACGGACATACATACCACTGTAAAGTCAAACTTGAAGCGGCCACAGACCGCTTGTTTCTATACCGCATGGTTTGATGTCGAAAGCGATGGTCTCAGGGACGAATACACCATCACATTCGTGACAGGTGGACCGCAGCTGTAAGTGACTGTATCGAAAGATCAGTTCGAACTGAAAACCAATGGAACGTGTGCTTACTAGACTGTGAAGGAAGGAGAATCTCACAAATGTTGTCATAGCTAGCCTTGGCCGATACCAGCGAGGCGTCGCGCATATATGCCATTCAACATCAATCCCAATATGCGTGTTTCTGAACTAATCTACAAACAGAGCGTCAACAGCGCGTGCGTGCTAGGTCTACAGTGCGGAGGTAAGCGGGGGTAACCTGAGCGACAGCGCTCGGGTCAGGGGGGGCAGAGATGCGATACATGCACAGTGAATAAGATATGTATGTGGCACAACAACGATACCCCGGGGTGGAATAGCTAGAGATACACGAAGCGCGATGTCCGTTCGTTCCAAGTTTCAGCTACGGATGGAAATGGAGATGAGACGATGGAGAAGGACAAAAAGGGAGAAAGAGGCGTACCAAGAAAATAATCACTACCATCCACCGTCACCGCACCGGGATTCTCGCAAGCGTCTGCGTACGCCCGATCCTGCGCACCGAAGGAACAGGTGATCGAGATTCATCAACAGGAGGCGTGTTCGACGTGAAGCTCTTGCTCCGCGACAACTTGTGGGACGGTGACGCGCGAGGTGACTCGTACTGGGGTGTATCTTCGCGCATCGGCGTGGTAGGCGTGGATACGACCACGGGAGATGAGGGGGCGTGTGGATGGCTGACACGGCGCCGCTTCTGTGAAGGCTGCGCAATCGTCGAAGGTACTTCAGCAACCATCGTCGAAGGTATCTCGGCAACGACGGAACTGATGGCTAGATTGGCAGAATCGCCTTCGGAAAAACGGGAGGGGATTCGGGAGACGGGAAGGTCTGGGTGGCGTGTAGGTCCGTCGTCCATACCAGGCACGTCTTCCGGGACGTAGATTTGTTCGTCAGGAATGTAGAGATCTTCCTTGCGTATAGCGGATTTGCCGTCTCCCAATCTCGAAACTTCGAACGCATAGAAGGCCTCGATCGACGCCTTGAGGAGCTCCCTGCGGTACGCCTTGGTCGGCCGTTTCGCGGTAGAGGGCAAGAGGAACGGGTACGGCCCGTTCGGCCGCGCTTCATACGCCTGGACAGCTGCGTGATCTTCCGCCAGCCAGTTGACAGCCGCCTCCTCCTTCGTGATCCAGCCAGCGTGTAGGAGGTTGTAGAGCGTCTTCGGAGGAAGTCGGCACTGTTCCTTATACGCCTTGTGCTTCTTTCGGACGCGAATGTAGCGGTCGTGGAGGATGAGAGCTTCGAGAGGGCGCCTGAAGAGCTCGGGCGCGCGGATGTCCGGCAGGGGGCGGGGCTCGTGGGCGAAGTCGCGCACCTTCACACCGGTGGCTTTGGCGGCCTCCATGATTTCCTCGGGAGACTGTTCCGGGACGTCCTCGACGATCTCCGTAGGCACAGGGGAAGGCGGAGAGACGTACGGCTCGTTGGGGTCGCCATGGGGGTCTGGCAAAACAATAGGCAGGGTAAATATCTGCTTGGAAGTCGTGACGGTCATAGTGGCGAGGCTCCGTTTGCGCTTGAGAGGCCGGGGAGGAGTAGGAGCACGGTGGTGGGGAGATCGGGAAGAGGATGTAGTCGCGATGTCGCGGAAGGATGAGGAAGAGCCGGGCTCCTCCATGGTTGTGGCGTATAGTGTTGGTGGTTGTGGAGAAACAGAGAAAGCGCAGATAGCTGGTTGTATGCGTCACAAAGAGCAGGAAGGAGGCGTTGTGGCACTGGTCGTGGTGGCCTTGTCGTGGGCCACCCAAAAACACAATAGCCAACATAGGCAGTACGGGCGCTTGTCGCTCGGCGGGTCTCTACGAGCCGGAGCGGGCCGACATCACGTGCAGACATCAACGCGTCTCCGAGTCCCAGGCTTCCTCTCCGTCGGACGTCCGACCATCAGACTCCTTTCATTTCCGCTCGCCGAGAGACCTAGCCCTTGGATGCCAGGCGATGGAGCGGTGGCTATATAGACGAGGTATGTGTCTTACAACTGGCTTAGTGAGGATGTGTACTGATTACAAAACTACACAGAATCATGAAGTAGACGGCAGAAGTTTCAGACCCATGTCTATGAATCGAGTTACCACACTTCGCATTCAACTTCCCTTACCAACCTCTTCAGCCGGCGAAAGAGTCTGCCTATACGATCGTTCTCTCCGTTCGCCCCGAGTTCGGCGCAGTACGAGATCTTCAGCACGTCCAACACTAGCCCCTCCGCTGCCCGCTTGTGCAAGCAAATCTCCATCGCCGGCATCATCGACCAGCTCAGCGTCGAGCGTACATCAATCTCCACTTCCCGCAGACGCGGGAGTGCGTGCAGTTTTGTGCGGAGCGCGTCCCAGAACGGCGTACACAGGGAGCTTCGGTGAGTTGGCGAGTGGAGGAGTAAGATGCGCTCCAGTGCAGGGAGCAGCGGGAAGACCGCCGCCCACGCCGAAGCGGGTGCGGATTCCATGTCTGCGCACACATCAAGCTCGACGAGGCGCGGCGAGATGCCCTTCCCGAGAGACAGCACCGACGCGAACGACGAAAGTCCTCTCGGAAGAGTAAGATGATGCCCGCGGTCATCTCTGTTATGTGGGCGGAGGCGGAGCGTTGTCATTGTGCCAGCCGTACCCTCGCTGCTTGAGGAGGTTGTCCCGCCAAGTGGAGGAGGATTGGTGATGAGACGGAGCTCGAAACAGCTGGAGAATTTAAGTACAGCACGAGTAGCAGATGCCAGGAAAGGGATGTCGTTCTCCAGAGGCAGAAGGTCGGCAAAAGAGGTAGCGGCCTCCCACCAAGCGTCGAGCTCGAGAGAGACGGTAGGGAAAGGGATATGGGTGAGGAAGTAGGAGATATCCTCGGCGCTCTCTTGGATGATGACGAGGCGTTTGAGCCGGGGTGGGGAGGGTGCGTGATGGGAGACCTCAGACTCAGTATCATAGAGGTACTCAAGGAACCGTTCGAGAGTGAGTTCTTGGAGATTCGATGCTGACAAGACTATGTCGATGAACTTATCGAACGTAAGGGAAGCACTACACTGATGGAGGCTGAGGGTACGAAGATTCACGTAGAGGCGACTCTCTATTGGGATCGATATACAGCGAAGCTGGAGATGTTGGAGCTCAGGATAGGTCTTGGAACGCAGTAACAGGGTAAGTTCCTTCGCACGCTGCCGCGCCAATGCCGACACCTTCAAGACTTTCAATGGCGATGCGCGGCTTGATGTGGCGTGACTACTGGGTCTGGATCCGAGACAAGTCTTGAGATGAGGATCGGTGCCGGCCTTGAGAAGGACTCGCAGACACGGAAGTTGAAGACGATCGCACAGAGCCCGCCCAAAAACCAGTCCGTGGATACGATCCATGTGATGTGATAGTAGCTGGAAATCGTTGAAGTGCGCTTTATAGCCGGGCCTAAAGACAACATTGACCGGCGCTGACGATGTACGGGCGAGGCAGAGATTCAGCCATCTTGAAGGACCCGGGCCATCGACCTCGATGTTCGTCAGGCGGGCGAGGGCGGCACAAGCCACGTCTCGCCAGCGTCTGCAGACCAGCATGAAACGCACCGAGGTCGTACGCTGAGAAATACGAGAGAACTTGAGGGAATGGCCAAAGATCTCAAAGAGGAGCTCGTTTGGGAGGCGGTAGAATGGAGATTCGGCGTCATAGGCAAGAGTGGTGTTGAAAGAGCCCGGAATGTCCTGTAGCGGCAACCTGTGGGGCGGCCGCGTAAGGGGAACTTTGCGTTGTGATCCCGCTTCATACTTGTTCGACCGCGGCCTCGGGCGGCCCTTTGAGCGTGAAGGCATCGCACTATTGCACCTGAGGAGTCGGTGAAGAGAATGGACTCGCTTGTGGGAGATAAACTTCGTGCCCGAGTACGGAACCTGAGTTCTGAGAGAGCGAAGAGTGGTTCAAATGATGACTCGATGCGCGTCCAGCAATTTCCGAGGTGATAGGGGTTTCGCTGCGTTGCGGGAGTAGACGTAATTGTGCGCCGGGAACAGCGAAAGTAGAATCTAGGATGTTGAAGGAGGAGTGAGAGATGGGTAGACGCTCGTCCGAGCGTTTCCTGGGCAGTCCTGTTCCGTCCCGCCATAGAAGGTCGGCCACCGCTTCACTCGTTCCTCGTGAAAGTTGAACTCGCTTCAGCCGCTACAACGCTTGGAAGCACATTGTGACACATAGGCAGCGTTCTTCGTCTGGCTCTCAGCACAACTCGACTCGAATGAGCCGCCATCACTGCAGCTGACGGAACAGTGCATCGCTGGAGACCGTGCAGAGACTGGCCTCCCTCTGATTAACTCTGTCTATCTCCAACAAGTCGAAGGTACAAATACAAACGCGCTTACAGCCACTTCATTTCCCTTCATTTCCGTTGAGTGGTCCTTTCCATCCCCCCATGCCATAATCGCCGTCTCTCCTCAATTCGAGCAACACGCGCCGCTAGTGCTGCTTGACCCCTCTCCGAAAGCAGGCTTGCTCTTGGTGTCGTTCGCGCCGGGAACGTCCATGCTCGGGTTCATCTCGAAGAAGTTCGTCGGGCGGAAGAGCACCCGGAGGTGCTCCGCGGGCATGACCGGCCAGTCCTCGGGGCGCGGGATATGCGTGATGCCTATACCAAACGCCCAATCAGCACCTCTTTACCGCCGCGGACTACGTCCAAGAACGGTTGAGACGCACCCATCGTAACGAACACCAACAGATCCTCCTCGGAGACCGGCCCCTCCTCCGCGGCCCACGCGGCCATCGAGTCCTTGGGCGACTCGCGCGTCTGAGGCACGTACTTGCCCGACGGCCACAGCCGGCTCCCCTTGTCGCCCTCGACGTCGCGCACGACCCAGAGTGGCTTGCCCGCCCACGGCGCGCGGCGCGCGACGATGCTGTCGGGGCGCGCCATCAGCGGGGCCCCCGCGCCCTTGCCCATGATCGAGTAGCCCGCGAGGCGGCCCGAGTGGGGGTGCGTCCGCTTCGGGTTGACAATCGACCAGCGGCGGTCCGTGTTGTAGTCGAAGTCGCGGCCGCCAGCGACGGGAGTGCTACGCGTGATAAACGCGTTTCCGGCGTGGTTCGCGGGGGAGCCTGTCGGCGCGCCAGGAAGGGGGAGGACGTCGGTCTCGAGGACGGTGTTGCGCAAGCCATCGACCATGGGGTCGACGCGGAGCGAAAAGATATGTTGGTGGTAATGCGCGTTGACGCCAGGGGCAAGGGTCGTGCCGAATGGATTCGGGTTCGGCTCCTCGTCGCCCTTAGCGTAAACCTGGAGGATACCCGTCAGGCGGACCTCCACCTCAATGTTTCCGTCCTGGTAGAAGCAGTAGTTGAAAATATACTCTGAAAAGGTCGTTGGATTGACCATCAGCCAAATTCATAGTGTGCAGGTGGACAGACTTACCGTAGTTCGCGAGGGTGCAGATCTGCTGGATCACAAGCCTCCGGCTCCGTACAGCCTGCGCACGACCACCAACACGGAAATCGGTGTGTTTCCAGAGAAGACCCGCGTCCTCCTCGTGAATGCAAATGACGTTCTTCACCACGACGGCAGTTCCGTCATGAGCGACATAGGCACCAGGCTAGAGGCGGTCCTCATATTAGTCTACAGGTTTCAGAGTAGTGGTCATGGGCGCACCAAATAATGAATTTGCCCAAGGCAATCGCACCCAAGAGTAAGCTCATTCGCCATAGTGCCCATACCGTACTCGCCACTATAGCGACTCGTGAGTGAACTTCCAGCGCGACACTTAAACATCACTTACACGTCAAAAGCGTGTTTCCTTGGGTGTGGGTGCTCAGGTGCAGCATAGGGGACAACCATCTCGGAGAGTGACAGACGGTAGAAGATAGGGCGCACAACACCATCGTCGTTGTAGGTGATAGTCGACAGCGCGATACCCTCGCGGTGGTGGAACGCTGCATGGAGAAGCCATTAAACAGGAGCTGCAAGGACGGCCGAGTCCATGTCCACTTGCCAATGTGCATCTTCCATTTCTGCCACTCAATGACATTTTCGTCCATCTTGAAGCTAACCCCTTCCGGCTGAATGACGTGTAACGGCTTGATGTCATCACGAAACTTCTTTCCCTCCTTCTCCAGCAGATCTGGGAGGAAGTCATATGACTTCTGGGGAGGCGGAACGCGCTTGCGGCCGGTCGTGTCGAAGCTGTCTTCACTGAGCACAGGTGGCAATGTCGATGATCGCGTCAAATCAACGTCGAGGCCTGCACCGTCGAACAGGGACTTGGATTCCTTGCGCTTATAGCACGACGGGAAGTCGATGTGGATGACTTTCTTGGCTACCGAGTCGACGACCGGGACGAAGTCCTGTGGGTAGCGGTGAGCTGTTTGCCCAAGGAAGGCGCCAACGTCTCACGTACCAGAGGATGTGCATAGAGGTTCTCGTGGCGGTCCCAGCGAGCAAAGAGGAGGGCCTGTTGGATACGGGTTGTCGAAGGGAAGCGATCGTCGAATCCGATCGCCCAACCGTCAGCATGGAGCTGCTCTGGCTTGACGCCTGTTTGGAGATTGAATTGATGTACCTATATGACGAGAAATGACATTGTACCCACCAACATCGGCAGCAAACTTGATGACGCGCTCGTCGGCGCGGATGATCTCTTCGCAGAGCAAGAGCTCCTCCACGGAGATTTGCGGTTGCACGCCCTCCGGGAGCTTCTCGAGGGTGTCTACGATCCAGTCCTGGCCTTTCAACGAAAGGATCGTGTTGTAAGCCGCCCTATATGCGCCAACATTAATAGATAGCAACGAGCTGAATGCATTGAGTACTGACCCGCTCACGGCATCGACGAACTGGACAGAAGGGGCGCGGGCCGCGGGCCGAGTCAGCGAACGAGATAAGAGCAAGCGCCCAGTCAGCGACGCCACTCACATCAACCTCGGCCTTGCGGACGATCTCCGTCGCAGGCTCTGGCTTCTCCCCGTACTGCAAAGGAACACCGAGGAAGGCGAGCACGGCCTTCTTCGGAGGTGGAAGTAGGTAGCTGGTGATGAACCTAACGGCCTTGATGTCCGTCTTCTCTGCGACATATCGCCGGACGCTATGCGATACAGCGACGATCTGAGAGTAATCGCGTATCGAGATAAGCGGAAAGATCCAAAAAGGATTACACAAAACACACCTCATCTGGAGTAAGCGGATCGAGGGGATGTTTGAAAGGCGTTGCCTTCGTCGGGGCCGTAGAGGCCTGGACGGTGGACGCGGTGCTTGGTGCGGTAAGAGGAACAGACATGGTGGTGGGATCGGGATAGACGCGATGGGAAGCCTGTGGGGAGGCTTTATGTAAGTCAATGACAGTGGAGGCGCTTCTTAATGCGGGGTTCGACGTTTCTATCTATCTCGGATTTGCGACGGACGGCCGGTGGGGATCCGTCGGTCACGGCTATAATCTATAGCATGGGATAAGATATGAAGATATCTGACACGATAAATAAGAGCTGGACGAGTCCCTGGTCCGTCCAATGTCTGAACAAGTGAGCCGAAGGCTTAGAGACGAAGATAGGATGGCGCCGTAGAAGCGAGCGCAGTTGCCCATGCTAGCGCATGACCCACGTGCGCTAACCTTTGAAATGTGCATGTTATCTCAGGCTCGAGACCCACTCCGTTATGAGAGTAAATGAAGGCGGATGACAACTTGCACGTAGCCAGGGCCCTCGTATATGCATATCATTTGGCCATAGATTGAGAAACGTACCTTCAAAGACGACCCGCTAGAAGATATAGGGGTTACAGTTGGGCTAACGTGGTGACTGGAGACTTGTCGAAAGCTTCAGCCACCTTTGATGACGTCGCGACTCAGGCGCTTGCTGGCATAGGGCACAATGACGCGGGAACATGGGCAAGGAGGAGCAAGGAGCGACCCGAGGGATGCTTGACCATCTGGCAAAATCGAGCGTGATGTTGAAAGTTGGAACATCCACGCGTAAAGTGGGACTAGGAAGAAGTATGAACAAGACGCGTAATGTTGACTATTTGCTGCTCATTTACCCTCTTCGGAGTCTCCCTGAGTCGGAGATGATAATGGCATATACATTTGGAACTCCGAAACTTATCTCTGATTCGGACTTTGAGTTGCTTAGGCTGCGGTACTAGGTTCGAATCCGGATCGAACCGACTCTTTCCTATTTCTTAGTTCACGAGTTTCGCCTTCGGCCAGTCTCATCTACATATTATACGCTCCCAGGATCAACGATGGCCGTGCTGTACTGGCGAGAAGTAACTTAGGTTTCTCGATGCCCTTCCAGGGTGGTGATCACTTTTTCTGTGGGTCCAGCGAGCTCATGAAGTCCACGCGTTCTCTCATTGGACATCTATTTCAGATCGACCACTGAGCTTGCAGACGCACTCCTTAGAGTCGACAACGACGACCTCCTGCATAATTTCAAGGTGGCTGGGGCCAATTTTCGGCAAACCCAACACACACACCAAGACTCCACGTGCGCACGGAACTCCTCGAGAAGCCGGAGACCACGGTCAAGCGCTCCGGGGTGAAGCTCAAATCATGACGGCACTGTTTGAGCATATACTTTTCAGTTCTTCTCTTCCCTTCTCTTCCTCGTCTCGGTCCCGTCGTCTATGTCGTGGCCAGTGCGTCATCCGAAGGACTGTGTGCCGTGAGGCCACTCCGCACTCGTATGGCCTCCGCGCGCAATTTGCTCACTCGGGGCCGTGGCGGGGCCTTGTTGAGAAGAAGTTTTACTAAGTGCAAATTTTGGGTTCTGCCAGGTCAACTTCTCACGCAACCGGAGCGACGCTGGCCAAAGAACATTTTCAAGTGCTGCGGTATGCCCTCACTTTGCTTTATGTATGCAACGTCGCCGTCATGTCCCGGGCCATAGAACGGTGAGTGAAAATGGTAACCTGATGCCATGCTCACTGAATATAGTACACCTATTTTCCAACAGGAAATCAAACGGCGCGCCCGTGACATGCACCCGCATGTCCAGGCTGCCGTACGTTGAGTAGACGGAGCAAAGGCCTGTTCTAGAAACGGTTGAAAAGCGGCCGAAGACCACGATCGCTAGCAACTGCTCAACGAGCTTCGCGTCACACTCTGAAGTCAAACTTCTTCTGATAGCTGGCATTTGATGTTCTGACGGGCTGCTTCGAACAGATCCAGGCAACGACCGGCTCCGTCGAGGGCGGTGGCGCTGCTTACCTTTCGAAGCAGTTCCCATCAACCGCCGTACCAGCGTGGAAAGCTATCAGCGCCGCGTCGTGCGTGGGCGCGACATGCGAGCGCAAAAGGTTACGGTTCTCGATGGGGAGAGCGCACATAGAGCGCAAATCTGGGCTGGAGTGAAGGACGGGGCCGCCTCTAGGTGGATCCGATTTCGGGGGTACGAGTAACGGCAACGGCTCCGCCTCCTAGGCTCTGCCGGGGCCCGCCGATGCGTACACCGCGCGTCGAAGTTCCAGCGACTGTGACAGCAGGCAAGTCCGTCACTTCTCTCAGCGACACCGGGACTGATGCAGGCGTCACGGTTGTTAAGCACACTCCCCTCTGCCCACCGCCCCCTCGCCGCTCAGCTCGAAAGACGAGGGCAGTCTGTCTGCGGAGACACAACTCCGTGATCGCGACCGACTGCGCAATCGTCACACAGCTTCGACTTCTTTCGCTCTCACACAGGACATTGAAGACACGCTTCGTTGAATGAGAGAACGAGTATCATCAACTTCAAGCGTGCTGAGCAGCGCCGTGTCGAAGTCCGGCCTCGCGATGGGCGGCGGATCGTAGACTTCTGCTTCGACCGCCAGGGGACCCACAGGGGCACTTCGCGGCGAACAGGCGGTAAGCACAGCAATCACTTCCCGTGCGGTTTGCCGAGACTGAGTCTTGTTTTCCCGTGTTCAGTGTCCCTTAGAGCTCTTCTGTACGCCGGAGGCACCGGCCAGCACTGGTGATCTGGTATAGCGTCACAGCGTCATAAAGTCTATTTTGACAGGGGCGTCCGACGGCCGGCGGCACAGTTGCGCAAGCTGCGGTCTTGTTATGTAGCTGAACTCAAAACCCACCTACAATGGACAGGTCGAGACATCGTCTGATGAGCTCTGTAATGCTCCGAGACCCGCGGTTGCGCGTGCACGGGGCTCCCCATGCTCACTTGACCCTACGGAAGCATTATCGACTTCCGATCAAGGCGACTGTCTAGACCTGAAGTTTGAACTCGAAAGCAAGCTTCTAGTGGACCAATTTGATGTCAGCGGCACTGGGGTACGCCGGCCATCTTCCGCTTGAACGCGATGCCAGGTGTGTGACCGGTCACTGTTGTGTCGATGACGTAGAGGCTGAGCGCAAGCTTGATGCTACGGAGCAGGTCCTTTCACTACGAAATGACAACGCTCTTAGATGCGCTTAGCTCTCACTGGGGGCATTCATCGGTACTCATGCTACACCGATGCTTAGCACCTAGCCCCGTCCAACGGACGGAGGAGCAGAAAGAGGGACTTTGCTGGACTCGGCACTGCCACGGCTTCCCTGCGCCTCTCTATGAGCGACGGGCTACTCTTTCCGTATCCCGTCGCTGTTGCAGGGCCGGCCCCGGGCGAGAAGGAGAGAAAGAAGTTCAAGCAACACGAGGCAGGATGTGCGGCGATTAGAGTGCGGCGCCAGATGGGCTGATGATCACGGATTTTGTGCTCAGCGATCCGGGGACATAGCAAACTTGGTCTCAAGAGGTATCCGGAGCCGTGGTGGCGTCCGGGGATCTTAGCCTCGAAATCCTCGCTGTTCCTGTATGAAACGTCTCCGTCTGAACCAGTGGCGCCGGAGACAAGGCAACTTCGGGACGTTGTATGAAAGGGCCAGCTTCAAGCGTGTTGTACGATGTGGCATTTGAGCGTCAACTACTGCGACTTCCGAACAATGTATATACATAGGAACTTGCGTAACGGTCGTCAAAAATACATCAAAGCTCCATGCGCCGCTCCGCTGATGGTGACGTGACGGAGATCCGGGCGCGCGGAACACAAAGAGGAAACAGGTGGTACTAGTGGAGAACAGAGCAGTGCGACGTATGTATAGCTACCTAACAAGCGAGCGAGCGAACAGGACGAGGGAGAGCAAAACGAAACGACGGAGTAGTGGCGGATATCAAAAGCCTGACAAACATGCCAACAGATATGGTATAAGTCAACAAGTATCGCACAGATACTCAACAGGGAGGGAGGCCAAACGAGCGGATGGGGCACGCGCCAGTACAGCGCTGCGCACGCACACGCGCGACGGCCACGGCAAATTACTATACAGGAGCGCCTCTCCTCGGGGACTTTCACCCTACCCTCAACTACTGGCCATCCCCGGCCAGCGCCGCACGGGGGACGCGAAGCCGCGAGGACGCAGATTTCGCCGACGCGGAGCGCGCAAGTCCGGGCCCGGGTCTCGACGCCTAGAACAGAACGCTCATCGTGAGGTACCGCTCTCGATGTCGGTCATCGAGCGGTCGCCCTTCTGGTCGTACATGTCGAGGCTTGCGCGGTCGTGCTCGCGCGAGACCTGAACATTGATCGCCATTGGCCGAAGCGAAATCTCTGTGCCACCGATTGTTTGCACCGCGGGTCCGTGCGAGGCGTAGCCTGTGGACTGCTTGGCTGAAATCTCGTTGACGGTGTAGCCAAGTCCAACGCGGATGATGATCAACGTGAACACGATGCCCTATGACCACGGAGTCAGTACGCAAGAAAGAAGGGGCATAGGGAGCACGCACAATGAGTGGCTGGAGCGCGTCCAAGCAGACGTACTGCGCGTTCGACCCGGCGAGGTACGTGCCAAGGAGCGACGCGAGCGCAGCTGAGTAGATCGCGGCGGATTGCACGAGCGTCTCGATGACCTCCCAGCGGTTGTTGATCGCAGAGCCGCCACTACCAATCCGAGATTGGTTGACGCGATGATTCGCCCACATGATGCGTCCGGTGATCAGCACTAGAGGTAAGGTCAGTAAGGGAACATGAGGAAATAGAGGTGGTACGTACGAGTTGCGAGGAGGTTTGTGGTGAGCGAGAGTGAGAAGAACGAACGAATCCAAGGCTGCAGCTGAGTGGCGAAGATGGCGTCACCACCCTTCGCGAGACCAATTTCGGCACAGGCACCATATCCTGCAACTAAGAGGGCGAAGGGATTCAGGAACGTTAGTAACAGTAGTTAACTATAGAAAGACGCTTCCATTACGCACCAGCAGTGGCGAAGAGCAAGATAGTGGGGCAGACCAGGATCCACCAAGTCCGATTCCAGACCATATAGAGCCGGTACGTTACGAAGGAGTCGGCGATGAGCGTCATACTGATATATAGGACGTTCTTCGCGACCTCCGTCGGAGAACTGATGACGGAGTAGAAGTTGAGGGTACCATTCGGTTTATTTCCCTCGACCACAAAGCCTTGTATCGCGCGCCAGACATCTATTGATAAATGCTACAATGAGGGTAAGGAAGGACGTCAATACAGAAACACTGGATATACTGGGCCACAAAATGATTGAGGATGTATACGCACAGATACCGCGAGGACCCACATGGCAGTGGATGTCCCGAACAGCATTTTGTTGAGGCGAGACTTGCTCCGCTTCTTCTCCCTGTAAAGGAGAATCCAGATAGCAATAGAGTAGAGAACAGTGAACGCCCCAAAGAGCATCGACTCCAGGAAAAGCGCAATGAGCTGCACAAAGCCATCCCGAGCATCGATGGCGTCGGGTAACGGGTAGTGGGGTAGCGGACAGCGGGAAGAGAGAGCGACCGTTAGCGTCTATTCGGGAGACTGTCCCGCTTGCCAAGCGGTGGGGCACTAGCAAGGGCAGCGGAAGGACGTACCTCAGCTCGGGCGATGGGGAAGCGCTCTTCGTCGGACATCTCTGCAGTGGGACGTGTACTGGAGTCTTGGGGCCGGCAAAGACGACGCGAGGACGCGGTCGGAGGAGCGGGGGGTCTGACTGCAGTGGTGTATCCGCGCCGGCGAGGCTTTATGGCGTCTCGCGGTCCATGGCATCGCGGCCCTTCGCGAAGCACCATCTAAGCGAGGCGCAGGAATGGGGGCATCGAATCAGGGTCCGCGAAACTAACCGGCGGAGCACGCACCTCGCCGTGACCATCTCTGGCAGCGCGCGCGTCCCAGCTTCGCGTGACGCACTGTCACGGTCCTCGTGTACCGCAACCGCGCGTCGTACGGCCGTGACGGCCCCGGTGGGAAGAGGCGATGTGGATCGCGAACTCTGAAGGTTTGGCGCTGCATGACTTCGAAATGATGCGACTTGGTAAGAGACCGCCGGGGCGCTCCCCGCTCGGGTTGGCCGGTAGGGCCCGCGTCGTTATACAATGCGCCATTTCGTATGCCTTCATTCGCGTTGAGACGATGAGAGTAGCGCACATTCGAAAAGGCGCAACCGGGCGGCAGGAGGGCTCGCGTTATCATTATCAAGGTTTCGATGGCATGCCAGGAGCGGCGTGCTGTCAGTCGCGACATTCGCCTCCGGTGACTATTATAGCGAGTCAGATTGACAGCGACGAGCAAACGCTCCCAGGTCTGTCAACGTACTCATAGCGAACGGATGGGGTTATGTTGCCATTACCATCCCGGTGCTTCGCTCAAAAGAGGTATGTCGGTAGTCCGGGCGGCTGAAGTGTGAGAAACCCAAGTCAGCAACGCCGCTGCAACGGGGATGCGCGCTCGTGAACGAAATTTACTTGCGTGAATCTTCTAATCAGCTTCGTTCATTGATACTATCATCGGCGAGAACAGTTTTCAATGCAGGCATACGCGCGCCGCCTCCGCTGCCGCTACGGGGATGTTTGATCACCCGCTCGACACTGCCGAAGCTTCCGGAGTGGACGGGACGAGTAGCCTTGTTCGGGAGCGGAAGTCGAACACCAAGGGCTGCGGGCGTGCGTCACCCAGGGCGCTGGCCGTCTGGAGTTCTTCTCGTCTTCTTGATATACTCGACTACCCGCGCATGTCGGACGTGTCATGGTATCTGTGGACTGTCACATCACAGGACAGCTCGACTTGACCAGCGCAACCACTCCGCCTTGCGGACCCCTATTGAGGTTCTCGAGGCGGCACTGAGATAACACGACTCTGGTCAGTGTCGGCCTAACGGCGAGGTCGATATAGCGCGAACCCCGATCGGCACCAACATGGTCGGCTATGGACACTACGTACGGTCAATATCAGGAAGTCCAAGAAGCCAAGGTGGTTCGTTTCTTACCGGACAGGAATCGGTCGAGGGAAGAAGGACTGATTGATCGGTCTCTCTTCGGGGCCCGCGCCTTGACAAACACCCCTCAGGAACTTGCATAGGAAGTGCGAAGTTGATGAGATGTCGAGTCTCGACATAACCCTCCGCGTATCCGACGCCCTGCCGTTACCAGAAGTGTCGCAAGCGAGATGTCGGCTGTACGCATCGTAAGCGCACGAACTCGTTGGATGGACGAGAGTTGAGTCCATCAGTAAATGGATTACGTCCGCAAATCCCTCGACGACCGGCGGCGAGTAGAGGCGCAGCCTCGAGTGACATCCCCGTTACGGGCGATGGCGGGGTAGCAGGCAAAGAAATGGCTCTTGACAGCGAACTGATACAAGCGGTCTACCGACTGTCAGCCCTGTTCTTCGATTCAGTCGACGAGAGATAAGGCAACTACTACAGATCACATCAGAATAACAGTCATATGCATAATGAGACGCTTACTTCTGAGAGCACGCCATCTTCGTGAACCAGGAGTGGAGGGTGCACCGTGCGGTGGCTAAGCGGAAGAGGGTGCTGAATCCTCATCGACGGATAGGCGACGGGATGTCGAAAGGCGGAACATCAGCGCGTGAATCGCTGGCCTGGGTAGCCTGGCAAAAGAAGGACTATCAAGCGGGGTTAATACGTACGGTAGAAAGAAGCCCAACAGAACTCACTTACTTGTTCGTCGGACACCTTGCACCCCGGAGCTGTGTGTAAGATTCGTACGCGTCGGCCACATAAACCTGAGATCCGCTGGTACGGAGGACTGGAGAAGTAAACCTTGAGCCATCACGCAGCGTATAAGCCTGCAGTCGACGAGTGATCTACCGAAGGGAAGTGATCAACACTACGCAGGTACCGCTCACTGTTGTGCGTTTCTTTGCCAGTAAACTTCGCCCCCTGCCAGGGGGGCTAGGCAAAAGACCTCGGAGATGCTCTTGGTCTTCGTTTCTGCATGATTGACCGCATACATATTGATGCTTGAGACGTAGCGACGCCATGTAGACTAGCCAATATAGATCATGGTAAGAAGGAGGAGTCAACGATTCAGTCGTCTCAGGCGCCGGCTCGGCCTCCTGTGATGTCACGTGATGAGAGCGAGCGTTCGAGTCCTCGACCGGGACGGAACGCGAACATTCACGACAGTGTCTCACGGGTGCAGTCCCCATCGCTGTCGGATGAGTCGTCCTTGTGAACGAAGGCCGCGTATCAGTCAAGTAAGACGCCCCTGCAGGCGGTAATGGGTGTGGCGCGGAGTCATTCGTATGTCCGACGAAAAGATCTAAGAAGAAATAGATTATGTCTAAGATGTTCGGTCTAAGGCTGCGCTGCTTTTGGTACAAATACACTGAGACTGAACAATCCGATGTGCGCTTGACTTCTTCGTCGAGGCTGCGTGGTGAGGATAATAACGATCACCTGTGCTCCGCCCGCCATTCACTCTGCCCTCACAGCACCAGCATGACAATCGCAACGCTTGCCGTGCCCGCCAAGGCCGCGATCGCCCCCGTCACGCCCGACCCACCGAGAGCGACCGCCGCGCCGCTCGTGTCGCCGATCTCCCGGCGGCGGTGAGCCAACACCGTGGCGCCAACCGAGCCCGAGCCCGACGCCGACACCCCCACGCCGCCGTCGGTGGCCGTGTCCGTGTCTGTCGAAGTGTCGGTAGAGCTAGTCGCGGTAGCGGTGTCCGTGGAGGTGTCGCTGGAGCTGGTAATGGTAGCCGTGTCCGTCGCGCTGTCGCTGGAGCTCGTCGCGGTCGCCGAGTCGGTCGTTGCGGAATCCGTCACCGAGTCGGTCGGCTCGCCGCCGCCACCACCACCGCCGAGGCGGCTGGTAAGGCTGCTAGCGGCGCTGTGCGCGGACGCAACCTCGCTGCTGATAGCGCTATGGATGGAGCTGATGCGGCTGCTCCACTCGCTTTGGAGGGGGTTGGGCGGCGGCGAGTCCGTCGGCGTATCGGTGGGCGTGGGGAATGAGAAGGAGGTGTCTGTCGGCGTGTCGGTGGGAGTGGAGAACGAGAAAGAGAACGTCGAGGATGAGGTGTCCGACGTCGTGCCCGTGGCAGACGTGGTGTCGGTCGGATCCGTCACAGACACGGAGATGGTCGCGGACACAGAGAACGTGTCGGACGCGGTGTCGGTCGTGACCGTGGCAGACGCAGTGTCGGTAGTATCGGTCGCGTCAGTCGTAACGGCGGTGGTGGTGTCCGACGGAACGACGGTGTCGGTCGCGCTCGTACTGTCCGTGGTAACGGTTGTGGTGTCCGTGGTCGCGTCGGTCTGGGCAATGGCTGCTGGCGGGTCAGACAGGAGACCACGCGACGCCGCAAAAGCAAACTCACCCTGAGCCGCGACAAGGGCAAGAACAAAGGTGGCGATGCGGAGCATGATGAGAAGAGAGGTTGGGCTGGTGGGGCTGGAAGTGTCGGCGAGCGAAGATCCTGTGGATGAGGGTCAGACAGCAGAATCCCACCGCACCTATATACTCCGAGGCCCATACACCTATTAGCCACGACACCACGACTTCCGACGAGTGCGCTCATTGCCACCTCGCTCCAAAGTCTGCGGCTAGGCGGGAGGTGGCTCGGATACGAACGTGAAGTCGCGCATTTGGGCGGGGGTTGGGAAACCCGAGCCCCTATGACGCAATTGCGAATACTGATAGGGTGGACGCGCACTGAGGCCGCCGGCCATGATAGCAAGGGGAGTGCTTTCGCGCCAGTTAGGGGTGTGTGGCGAACATCCCGATGCCGATCCGGTCCTGGACGAGCGTCAGCCGCAGGGGACAGTGGAGAGCGTCAATTCAGACCGGTACCGGGCGTGGCTTTGATGATACAAATCTGCTACCCCTCGCGGAGCGATCAACGGTTCTGTACGGCGGAGGTGGAGGAGGGTGGTGCGGCCAATGGCGGTATGATGTACAATGTCGGCGGACCGTGCGAGTTGTTGGAGAGTTGAGCATTCATGTGTTGGATCCTGTGGTCGAGAGGCGTTCAATCGCGGCCATCCGGAGAATCGATCGTAGTACCCTGGAACTGCTGACATAAGGTGCACCCTGCGCATTGACGAGTTCAGCAGTTGCGACTTGACCGGTGCATTCGATGTTGGCCCGTTGGGACACCACGCGAAGGTCTGGATCTCGACTTGAGATCGGCAGATTCTTCGACATCCACGCAGTCAAAATCGAGATTGTGGCCTCGCCGCAATGTTTTGTTCAGACCCGGCCAAAAGGCTACAAAAAGTAGTGTAGCTGGTCGATGCGTGACACGCATAGACGTACATTTTACCACCTGCGGAAAAATACGATGACAAGGTCAGCACAGACGTCAACTTCGTTGCTAAGATGGGAAGAAAGGGGCGAACCTTCTCCCACGTGACAGCTTCGGAGATTCCAGATTACGCAAGCTCTGAGCTCACGCTACGAACCTGTGGTTTACGAACCTACAGATCATCAGTTCCGGACTGGCGGCGGCGGCGAACGAGTAGGAGGAGAGTAACACTCACAGTACTCCGCACTTGAGCCTCACCATCGCCCTAGCGCTCTGAGGTATCGTCACTCTCAGTTGCGTTGAGTGTGTCCCACATGGGCGCGCAAGCCGCTGGCGTGACCTTGTCCCCACGTTCAACCCAGAACAGTCCTTATCCCATCGGCATCGCTGATCGATAGCAGGCGTACGCTGAACCTAAACCTCGCTGGACGACAGGGGTGGCACAGACGATGCTGCGCTCTTGTGCACAGAACGTGGCCGAGCTTGCTGCAGGTGGAGAAGGGAAAGCGAATGATACATTGAATATTACTTCACGTACGAGAGACAACAGGACAACTGGGCGAGAAAGCGAGCATGACGATACAGGAGCGCGAGACCAAGACGGAGACCGAGGCCAGATGCAGGGGCCGATCGGGGTGGCTCCGAGCTCACGCGGAGCCGCCGACCTCTATGAGTGACGCGACGAGAGTCAGTACGACGCAATGGCGGAGCCGATGGCGGATACGCACGTTCTACCATGACATCAATCGTATCTACAGGCCGAGGTGGGGCGGTCAGCACACGTAGGAGATGGCGTAGGAGCGGACCCGGCGTACCATTGTCCTCCATGTCAAGCGACGATGGCGTGTCATCGTCGTTTATCCTCGTGCCGTCGTACAAGAACCTGAGGGGCGGCGCGAGTGCACGAAGTCAGTCAGCCTCCTCATCGTTGAGAGGCGCCCGTCGTCTTTACCATCACCCTGACTTTCCTCTGCCGCACTGCCGTTGACTGCTCGCGGTGGGCGAACAGAGACCAAGTAGGGGTGGAGAGGCGACGGCACGCGAGAAAGACTCACCGAATGCTGTTGACGTCTTTGCCGACCTTGCTCGCGTACGCGACCTGAAGCTTGCTCAACTTCGTATTTCTCTTGATCTTGAAGAAGACCTCCTCTCCGTTCTGGGTAAGCACCTAGCCCGCGACGCGTCAGTATTTACTGCTCCCGAGTTCCCTGAGCAAAAAATCCAGCCACTGAGCACCCGTCGCCGTCCCATCGAGTGGCAAAGCGAAAGGTGGGTGGCCAGAGCCACCGGGAGACGACATTTTCGTGTACATGGATGCGTACCTTGATATTGATGGGCGTGTTGGCGTCCTCCAGCTTAGCCTCCGCGTCTTGAGAGTGGCCGGGTTCTTGGTCAGACATTGTATGGATGTATATTGCGCGCTGAGGACAGTGGCGGGTGCGGAGGACGAGGCGAGGTGCAGGGAGAACAAGCGACTCGACTCTCGAGCTCCTTGTCGCTCGTCTCCGCCTGATAGCTTACGTAATCCGACCAAACCGGCTCTCCAAAGCTCGGATTCACGTCGGACCGCGCTGAGACACTCAGACTGAACGCAACGACACGCGTACTTTCTGTTTTCACAAATATCAAGCTCTCTGACCAGAACAACTTCACTGCTCTTCGTATTCAAACTCGCCAACTAAATCCGTAAGCATATCTCCATACGTCTCGGAAAGGCTGTCCGACATCGTCATTTCTTCCGCCGATTCCTTCATCACGAGGTACAACCTAAGACACTCCAAGCTCGGGAGATTGACATACTCTCTGCGCCACAACATAGACAGAATGGTCTCGAATACCCCATAGTCCCAATGAAAGTCGTCCAGTTGTACTTCCTCGAGCACGGGTAACACAGGGGGCGCCTGCGCGTCTTCCGTCTTGAGTGGTGCCATGCCTAGCGCACTGAAGAAAGGGAGTGGCGACCCATCTCCGATGCATTTCAGCTTGCGTAGAGTGGGAAAGCCTTGCAGCAGCTTGAGCCAGGAGTGCCCGCCGACGGGACGGAAGTCGCCGTTGATCTCGAGCTCACGGGGTGGCGCACCCGCAAAGACGTCTCCAAAATCGTGTGCAAAGGGCTCTAGAAACCCCTGAAAATCACCTCGGGGCAAGAACCACCACGAGAGCTTGAGGGTCACCTTCGGGATGGCCTCAAAATTCCAGCCCGCGAGTTTAGGCTCGTGCGCACCGCGAATTTTGACAGCGTCATCGAGGTTGTCGAGCTCGCCATCACGCGTGATGGTGGGAGACCGGAACGGTCTTTGGGTATGAGCGCGCACAAAAAGAAGCGAACGTTCGCAAGTTGGACGGCGCGGCGAGGCAATACGTTGAGGGGGAGGGAGAGGTCGTCCTGAAATACTGTATGAAGCAGGACAAGAAGCGCCTGATGTATGATGGACGGTCGTATAAGACGAGCTTGCGCAGATTAGATGGCCTGGCGGGTGGGAGTGGAAAGGGAGAAGACGCGTTGTTCATGAGACGAAATAGAACTTGGTACAGTCTCAGCTCTTCCAACATGTGCATGGCGGAGATCGTATCCAGAAACGCCGTGAATGACTCGGGGGCAGGATCGAACAGGCAAAAACGAAGGTCGAGGACCCGGAGGTGGTGGAGAGCCGTAGTATCCGTGAATGCGAAGTACGAGAGACGAAGGGTGCGCATGGCGGGAAAGCGAGCATGTGAAAGATCCAGCGTTCTTGGCGCGGGCACCGTTTTTGCTTGAAGATCGCATTCCGCCATCTCGAGTTCTTCTAAAAACCGCAAATCAAGGTTGAGGAGGTAGGAGACGAAACCGGCGGCTAGATGGTCTTCTTTCAGAACGAGGCTGCGGAGGCGAGAGGCTTTAAGTTTCAGGGAGGGGAAAGCCGTGAGTGCGAACTCCGAAGTTGCGAAAGAGATATAGAGGGGCATGCATTTTGAACGGAATAAAACGTCGGCGAGCCACTGTCCGGACTTCTCGACCTCGATAGTGTTCCAGAGCTCGGGAGTAGCGACTGCAAGGTCGCGCCACGCTCGACAGACGAGCATGATAGCCATCCACTTGAATGGACTTCGCATCCTAGGTTGCGACGACTTGGAATTGTAACTCTTCGCTTGCCGCATTTGCGCGTACTTGTACCACACGAAGACCACCGAGAGAAGCTCATCGGGAAAACGGTGGATAGGGTGCTTCATCTGAGACACAGGCCAGAGGGACGTGGTCACCACGATGGAGAGCCGTGGAGGAAAGCGTACCATATCTAGGACTAGATAGTATCCCAATCAATCTATAAACAATGGGGCAATGCGGCCGCAGGCCGCTTGCCTCGCGTACGTCGCGTACGCCGCGTACGCCGCCAAAGGCCACATGGAGCGCACATGGTGCCGCGTGGCAAACCATGTGGCCCGGCTGGCCTGAGGGACGAGGACCCGCGCGAGCGCCCGAGGGACGAGGGCGCTCCCCAGCCCGGTCTGTCTTTCGCGAAGCGACAGCCCGGCGAGGGCTCGCGTCCCCTCCGCGCGCGCCGTCGTCCTGTCGCGCCGCAGCGGCGGGTACTGCCAGTGGGTACGCACGGGTGTACGGGGGCGAGCAGTCGCTGAAGGTGCCAAGGAGATGGCCCAACGACAACCTGGCAGGGTCCCCGGTGCGTGTTCACCTGTGCGGCGCTCGCACCCTACAACCCATCTCGCCCGGTTGCGACTTACGATGAGTGGCGAGTAAATATCCCCGGCGCCCGCCCGCACGCTCTTGCCCTACTGCTTTGTGGTGGCTCACAACGGGTACCCTCGAGCAAAATACATCTCGGAGTACCTAGCCATATAAAAAAAACAGCCCAGTGAATGCCTATGCCTATACACATCGCGGGTAACATCCCCGACCGGTTACAACTCGCAATGGTGTGTAACGGGCCCTGTACTCATATTTCTACACCCGCGTGTGCCTGAGTCACAACATCCTCACGTTCATAAGTCATTACTCTGTCGCGCACTCAGAGGCGAAGAGTGCCTCTGGCGTATCTAGACATGCATAATGGTCCATGCCGCATCTGTAAAAAGCCTGCACACCCTCACGGGTACCTATACAAGTACTGTGTTGTGGGTGGTAGAACCAACGGGTACACAATTAAAATAGCCGGCAGCTCCTTGCACGCGATTCAAAGTGCTTACGGGCTGTATATCAAATCACAATTGAGGGACATGCTCTGCATGCCAGTGCAACACATCCCTGTTCAAACTTCATGGTATAAGTTTGAGATACTTAGTACACTGCTAACAGCACTCTTAACCCGACATATACCTAGCTCAACGATGCTCACAGTGCCGAAGGCACGCGCCGTGGCAAAGCCACGGGTAAACAAACTCGTACAGTCGTAGGATGCGACATCGTACCGACAGGTACCGACTCACGCTCGAAATTGGGCCGGCAATTGCCGGCAGTCTGGTGAGTAAACCTGACTCAGCTGAAGCCACGCGTGGCCCACGTGGTAGCTCCATAATCAATGCCTCGGCCCAAGACCAAACTGCGCATCATCATCAAACGATCGAGGGGCCAACCCGACGCTGCCAGTGCCAGAGCGTGCTGGGTTTCGTACAACGACCGTGGATTTGTGATTCCTCGTCACGGTCATCGCAACCCAGGTTACGATTCGAGCTAATCTCTTCAGCAATGAATATCCAGCCTATATAATCATCTCCACGACCCTGAGATGCCACACCTAGAGCTGAGCAGTGCACGACTCCGCCGCGTGTCTACAGCTAACACGTCCCGACTCGTCTCGTGCGGATCGCCCCAAACCTACCCAATAGATGGAGGTATACTTACTTGAGACAGGTTCCCGGAACGTTCTGCTCACTTCACCAGGGCATTTTGTACACGGTGCGCCAACGGTACGCAAGTTAGGAACTCAAGCAGAGACTCATATCGTTACAACTATATAGGCAGCAGTTAATCAACCGTACATAATTCGAGTCTGTCCGCGTAAGGATGGAACATACTCTTGTACATCGTCACAGACCTCTCAAACGCTATCTTGTTTGCGGGGCCGCCGTGAACATTCAGCGCAAGCGACAAGTATGCCAACCGGTTCGGGAACTTGCTAACGGCCCACCGCCTCTGCAACGTCGCCGCGAACGCCTCCAAAAGGCCTGGTGTCCACTCCAGATACTCGATCAGCAGCCAATCTAATTTGGGACATACGGGCTCGCTTTCTGCCGCCCTGTCCTCTGGGACGAACGACGAGGGATATCCCAGAGCGCAGAGAACACCTGTCGCGGGCCCGTGACCGGTAAAGTGCATCTCCTCGATGGTGGGGAATTGAGAGAAAAAGTCTATCCACAGGTCCGTGCCTCGGGCTTGAGTGTTCTCGAAGCTGCCGGATACCTCCACGTCGCGCAGCGGCGCTCCCGCAAAGAGAATGCCAAAAGTCCATAAACATCCTCCTAGATCCTCTGGATATCCTCCCTCCGAGTGGCCAGCCAATGTCAGGACGACCTTTGTTTCACCACGGCGGCATATAATCGCTGCGTCGTCCCAGTTCTCGATAGCGCCGTACGTGATGGCGCCGAGAAGAGGGATCCCTGAACGCTCGAAAGGTAAGAGGGATATGAAGGCGGAAGAAATGTGTACCATATCCTGTGAACCATCAAGGATACCAGTGACTTTGAGGGAGACGTCTAAAGAGAGATCGATAAATGAAAGAAACCGGGAAGTGTTCTGTGGCTTGTCGAAGAGAGAAAGTTTTCGCAGGCGATTGAAACGAAGGCTCCTGCTACGTGTTACGGCAGCGGATGTCGTGGAAAAGTAGAACATAATCTTGTGAAGTTTAAGCACTGTGATTTCGGGGCATCCTTCCAGCACGTCTAAGAGCTGTTCAAGAGAAGACGGGCGTTCTTCGAAGAGGCAAACTCGAAGGTCCAGAACTTGGAGTTGAGGGAATATTGACAACGAGACTTCGCCTAAAGTGACGTGTGATAGGTGTAGAGCACGAAGAGATGGGAAGTGGCGTGAGAGGATCTCTGCGTGACGATCACGGAGTAGCGTGGCTGGAAGGGTCTCCCGTGGGCGCCATTGGCAGCGGTACGAATATACCATGTCGAGCTGGACCAGTGCCGGCATGGAAATGCGTAGCACATCAATGGGGGTGTGATCTTGAGAAGGAAAGTCATCTGGAAAGACCAAGCGTCGGATGCGGTGAGATTGTGTAGCCAGAACAGGGAGGGCCGAGGCAGTTAAAGTGGTATCTGGGAACATTAGATCCAGAAGACCTTCGGCCGACCGTTCCAGTGCAAGGTTCAGCCAGGCAAGCGTCCTCTCTTGTTGTAGACTTGGCGGCAATGCCGCTATGGTGCAGGTCGGGCCGGCGAATCGCAATTTGCCTACACCCACAGCTGTCCATAGCGTACAGGTAGACAGAGCCACCCGTCTCCAACGGCGACACACCAGCATGACGTCAATCCACTCGAATACCCACTGCGTCCTGGGTCTGTGACGTATCTGGAGAGAAGAAGTTTTATGGGCATGCCAGACCAGGATTTCGGCCAGGAGCTCATCGGGTAGGAGGTCCATCGGTGAGCGCGTTGAACCCAGTAGAGACATAGTAGAGCTAGCACGACATACGGCTTGAATAAGCACACGTTCATTAAGGAGAGTAGAACCAGCGTGACTTACTTTCAGGGTGTACAATGTGACGTAGGGCTTGCGAGATTTCAGAACGAGTAGCGGGAAGCAGGCTGGGGCGCGAAAGGATAACAAGTTAGAATGAGATGATGCCGATACTGCCACGCACGGCCTCCCCATAGTGCTGGTCTTAAATAAGGTGCGCAAAGCGAATCGCCGTGGTTTGTGGCCGCGGCAGCAATAGTATACATCACGCGTGTAGTAGATGATCAGAGAATTCGATGTTGAATCTTGGAATGTGGCCTCCGTACCAAAGCGACAACTTGGTTCGCACCGGTGACCACATCGACGCCTCGGGCGGCCGTCTCGGAGATAGTGAGAAAACATCTGGGATGTCATATACGACAAATTGCTCACCTTCAACGCTTCTCAAACGCAGAACACGCGAGTCGTGCAAATTGAGCAGCGAGGCCGCGGAGAACGAAGGGATGGACAGTAGCCTGTAGCCGAGCACGGTGTGTGCCATTACCTCGGATTGGAGTACTTAGTATAGCGTACGCGAAATGGCGATGACCCCCCAAAGCGATCGATGAGCCACCGCGTGTCATGGCATTCGGTATTGTACGCTTGAACAATGACTACAATACACGGGCCACGATCCCAATTTAACAGTGCGGCAGGCATTTGCGGACGACCACAGTGAATTGGCACCTCGAGGAGCAATATGTCAAGATAGATTTCTCAGTCAAGTAGATAAAAGGAGCTCAGCGTGGCCACCGAAGCAATAAGACTGAAGCAAAAGTCATAGTTGCCGCGCTGGATGATGGTCGCTGCACGAGCGCTGAAAGGCGCTCTGAAGACGCGGCGTGGCCTTGGCGTCAACGCGAGCGCGCTGACAAATCAAGAGACAAGCGTACAAACAAAGCACAAAGGCCGCCCCAGGCTATCCCGTCACCACTGTACAGCGACAGTCATAGCAACAACGACGCCTTTAGCCAGCAAGGCTCCAATTGAACGCGTCCACGAGAGAGGAGAGTTCATTAGTGTACATCTCCATAACACGAGAATACTCCTCCATATCCGTTGCGTGAAGCATTAACGAGAGCTCCTGCAACTTCGGCAACTGCAGCTCCGTCGAACGCTTCCGCAACACCTCCACGAGGGTCTCAGCCAGTTCCGGCTCCCAATCCAGGTACTTCAACTCCAGTCTTCGGAGACGATCGCACACTGGCGTTTCAGGGCTACCCTCGTCGATCCAAGGCACTATATCCAACGCCCATTGCGGGATGCGCTGACTCTCGCCCAGTGCGCAGATAAGGCCAGTAGGGGACCCGTGCCCTCTGACTTGTAGGTCCTCGATGGAAGTAATATGGGTGAAGAGCTCGGACCATGGCCTCGCATCATCCACCTGGTCGAAATTGCCCTCAACCATGAGGTGAGTAATACGCATCCCGGGGAAGATATTGCTGACAGCAAGCAGGCAGCCTTCGAGATCTTCCGGGGGATTGTCGGGCGGAGAAAGGAGCTTGAGGGTGAGTTTAGGGTATTGGAGACTGGACAACACATGATCGCCAGTGCATTTAATAGAGCAATCATCGGGCAAGTTGTGAATGGCGACATGTGTGACGACGTCAACGACAGGTAGGTTTTTGGGACTCATTGGAAGAAGGGACGGAAATTCGTAGCCGAGATCAAGAAAACCCATCCCATCAAGCGCACCGACAACGCGCAGCGTACAGTCGGCAGGAATGGCTACATGAGAGAGGAAGTGGGATGTCATTCGTGGTACGTCGCGGAGGACGAGCTTGCAGAGCTTCTCCAGACGGATCTCGGGCCTTGGACTGGGGGCTTGACTCTCCGAAAGAGTGCTGAGGACGAAGTGGAGCTGTAGCTCCGTGAGATGCTGACTTGAACTTTCAAGAAGGTCGAGGAGGGTAACGAGAGAGACATCGCCGCTGAACGCGCAAAGACGTAGGTCAATGCACCTCAGTTGCGTGAATATGGTGATTGAGGGTTCGTCCAAGATGAAGCTCGAGAGACGGAGGCTGCGCAGAGTCGGGTACCGTTCGGGCGTGATGCTCGTATGTCGGTGCAACTGCGTGGGGAGCGTTGAATAACGCTCGTTTGCCAGGCCGTTGTAGAGCAGATCCAGCTCGATGATCTCCGGAAAGTCGAGCTGAAGGACGGCCAGAGCCGGCAGTGGAGAGGCTGACGCGTCGTCTGGGAGTGTAAGGCAACGGATGCGGCGGGATTCGGCAGTAATGATGGGAAGAGCGGCAGCGCCGTACTCAGTACGCGTGAAGAGGATGTCGAGAGATGATTGAGCCGTTCGGGACAATACCAGCTTGAGCCATCGTAAAGCTGTTTCCTTTTTTTCGCTGGTGACACTTTGGAGGAACGCGGAAGAATTGGAGGTTTTGCGCTTGGCGGGGACGTCAATGACTGTCCATAGGGCGGTTGTGGCAAGGGCGACTTCGCGCCATCGTCGACATACGAGCATAACATGTAGCCATCGAAACGGGCGCCGCAAGCGGGGTTTCAGCGAGCCCGAAGTCTGCTCCAAAGCCGACTTCCGAGTGCTCCGGCCATATTGGACGAGGATCTCCGCTACGAGTTCGTTCGGTAGCCGCTCCATCCGACGCAGCGAACTGCGTCTGCGACTGTAGTTCAGTTCGTCGAGAATAACAGGACGCGGAGGATATGCTTACGAGTCCTTGTAAGTCGTGTAGATCTAGTACGCTGGGATTGGCCTCACACGTTGAAGCGGCTAAGTTGCGGAGCGTCGCGAGCAGGAAGCAACCAGTCGGGATACCGTTGGTTGAGTACCGATTGGCTCTGTCGGACGTTGCCGAGCGGAGTTTATCGCCTGTTAACGTTTAGGCAATGTGCCCGCGGCTCGGACCCGCCAATATTCCTTGAGTGACAAACATGCACCGGTAATGAAGGGCATCCCACTATATGGCATGTGAGATGTAGAGAGCAAAGAAAGCTAATATGCCATAAACCAGTCAAAGTCCTCCACCAGAGCGGAAAGGTCGTCTTGATACATCTTCATGACACGAGAACACTCTTCCTCATCATCGTCCGAAGATTTAATCTCCAACGAAAGCTCCTTCAGCTTTGGCAATCCGCAAGTCAAACGCCTCCGCAGCGCTCCCACCAAAGTTTCCGCCAGTCCTTGCTCCCACTGCGCGTACGTTATGTCCAATTCTTGCAGGTTAGGACACACTGGTAGGTCCGAAGAACCTTCCTCACCGGGCCACCCCGATCCTGCTTGGCCTAGTGCGCAAACAATCCCGTGAACAGAACCCCTTCCGTCAAGTTGCAATTGCTCGATGTGGCGCATGCTCTCGAAGAACATGGACCATGGACCACTACTTCTGTTTTCATCAAACTCACCCCCGATCCTTACGTGCGTAATGGGTGCCGAGTGAAGGAGGGTGCGAGCTGCAATCAGGCAACCTGGGAGGTCCTGTGGGTAATCGTCGCGTAGGTAGCCAATCTCAAGGGTGAGTTTCGGCTGAGTAGGGTCGGATCGCCAAGGGCCGGAAGAGCATTGGATAAAGACATCTTCGCCCCAATTATTGATTTCGAGGTGTGTAGCCGACTTGATAATGGGCAGATCGTCGCTCGGAAGGGGTGGAAGGAGAGAGGGAAATATGATGTTAAGTTGAGCGTCAGCTGCGTTGTCGAGCGTCCCGACAACATAGAGATTAATGATGGCGGGAGCGGAAATGAAGGAGAGGAAGCGAGATGTGAGGTCTGGCGTATCGCGTAGAACGAGCTTGAGGAGTCTCTCCATACGAATCTTGGGTCTTGTGATCGGAACTCCCGCATCAACGAGCCAGACAAGGACGAAGTGCAACTGTAGCTCGGCAAGACGTGGACTGGCACTTTCAATGAGGGTAAGGAGAGTAGAGAGTGTGATAGCGCTACTGAACGCACAAAAGCGTAAATCGAGACATCTCAGCTGAGGGAAGATGGTAGTCGATGGTTCGTCTAGGATGAAATCGGAAAGGCGGAGGTGGCGCAGGGCAGGGTATCGCTTCGATGTAATGTTGGCGTGCCGGTGTAGCACGGCGGGGTGCACCGTAAAGAAATCATCCGGGCGTGATTTAGATTCGTACAGCATGTCCAGCTTGACAACGGCTGAAAGGTCAAGCTGCAGAACGGAGAGGATTGGGGACATGACAGCTAATGGGTCGTCCGCAAGTGTTAAGCAACGTATCCTGTGACATTCAAGTGCTAGGATGGGGAGAGCGGCGAGGCCATATTCGGTATTTGCAAGGATAATGTCAAGGGAAGACTGTGCCGTGCGCGACAACACTAATTTGAGCCACCGCAAGGCCTTTTCTTTCTTTTCGCCGTCGACGACTTCGTAGCGCCGCAGAAGGTCGTTATAGTGATTGGGGACGTCAATAACTGTCCATAGTGCGGTAGTAGCCAGTGCGACCTCGCGCCATCGTCGACAGACGAGCATGGCATATTTCCACTGGAACGGGCGTCGCATTATGGGTCTCGACTGCCAAATGCGTAGGAAGGATTCTTCAGTCTCCGGAACTATCTGACCGGAATGAACAAGAATCGCCGCTAGGATTTCGTTCGGTACTCGTTCCATGGGAGGCGTTTGAAGAGGGGTACGTCTACGACCGCAAGTTAGCGCACTTCTTGAAACAGAGAGCACGGCGTACTGATTGAGGCGTCAATAGTAAGAAATGGGGCAAGAATGGGCGTCGATGCTCAAGTTGCATGTGCTCTTCGGACACATCGCCTTCACGACGGCTGGCTGATGGTCGGGCATTACCGAGCGGAGTTTAATTAGTAGCCTAGGGTCTTTCGACGCAGTCACGGTCATGCGCAAGCCTACGTGAATGCTGTCAGTTGCATATCGCGAGGGAGATCGAGGGAATAACGATACTCGTATACTTGACGTACATTACGCACTACTGTAGGCTAAACAGACCTCCGTACTCTAAGCCAAATTACCACAAATCAAAAGCCAAGTAGGGACGGACCAGGCATAGGACTGTTGTGTATAAACCAGGAGGAAGAGAAACTGACACAAAACAACCATCGACGTGCCTCATACAACCACGGGCGCAATAACCCAGGCAAAAGAGATCCGGAGCCCACATCACTGTGCATGCTTCCTCGAGAACCGCGCGAGCATCCGCCGCGCGGCGCTGTACTCCGCATCCTCGTCGCTCGAGTCCTGCCATACGTCCCGCGCGCCGCTCTCCTCGATCCTCGTCCCCCAGCCCGCCCCGCGCCCGTTCTGCCCAGGCTGGGCGTTGTGCGCCCGCGGATCCGCATGCCCATTCACAGCCCCGGTCCCGCGTCCATGGCCCTTACCGCCACCACCACCACTGTGTCGCGCGGCAGACCACGGCGCATGCGACCCATCGTCCTCGTCCGTGTCGTCGATCGCGGGAGGGGTCGCCGAGAACGTCGGCGGCAACGACATCCGCACGCTCTTCCGCCTGCGCGGCGGTGCCTGCTGCTGCTGATCGCCCCCTCCGCCTTCTGTAGAGCCCACGCCTGCGCTCTGCACCGTCGATTCAGTCGAGTTCGAGATTTCGCTCCCGTCTTGTGTCAGGTTTTGTGCCTGCACAGGTGGGGGCGGAGGCGGGGGTGGAGGCGAGGCGACAGGCGCGGGCCAGTCGGAAGGGGAGGGCACGGCGGGCGGGGTGACGGGCGCGTCGTCGATGAAGACTTCGTGGCCGGTCTCGTACGAAGAGATGGAAGAGACATCACTCTCGCGGCGCTTCATGGGCGGAGGCTCTGCTGTCAGCAGGGGTGCGAGAACCGGTGTCGGGGCGGGAATCGGGGGCGGGGGAGATGCCGTACGCGGTACAGCCTTGATAGTTGTCGATGACGAGGAGGCCTCGAGCGATGGCCTAGAGGGCGGGGGTAGCGCAGAAGAGGCAGGAGGGGGTGCAGGCGCAGGCGACGGTGTCCGGCTGGGGTTGCGCAGAGCAGAACGAAGAGGAGTCTTCGTGGGGGTAGGAAGCGGTTTTGAAGTATCGGCGGCAGCCATGACGGATAGGGGTAACGAGGGGGCCGAGACGGAGCCGGAGAGCAGCAACGAGTTCCGGTAGTTGTTCTCTTCTCCTTCTCCGCCATTTCTCGGACGTTCGCGGCGGACGGGAGTGACACTGTCGTCCTGCGTGCGCGTGATGACAGGTATCTCGCCCCAGCTGTCGCGGATGTTAATGTTGATGGGAGGCGGAGCTTTCGGGACGACCAGCAGGCGGTTCGGGTCTTGCATGACCGAGGCCTGCCTGTTGAGCTTTGAGATACCCTCGACGATGCTCATCAGACTCGGCTCGCCGCTGGTCAACGTGAGGCGTGTCGTCGGTGCAGGGGGAGACGTCGACGGCAGACCAGAGATGGACGCCGTGCGCTTATGGCCAGACGCTGCTTTCGGCGGGGGCGAGGGGTCGAACGACGCGACGCGTTTTCGCGGGAGGGAGTTCTGTCGTCCAAGGGAAGCTTGCACTGTCGCGGCGTTCGTTCTCGGCGGCGCACTCGCAGCGCTCATGACCGACCGTTTCGATATGGACGAGTTCCGCGACAATGACGACCCACCCTCCTCCACAAGGACCGCCGCCATCGCCGGGGGTTTCTTCAGCTGCTTCGACGTCCCGTCTCCAACCGTGGCCGGCTTCGAAACACTTCTCCGCCGGCCTGTCTTCGCGCGCGCCTTGCTGATCGACTCGGTGACCGTGTCGCTCGCGTAGCCCTTCTCCGTGTCCGCCGCCATCCGCGCTGCCGGCGGGACCTGCACTGACCCCCTCTTAGTCGCCCGCTTCTTCAGTCGCGCCCCGTCGTCCTCCACACTTCCTACCCAAGACTTCTGCGGCGAGGTCGACGGCGAGTTGAGCAGAATCGGCTGGGGCGAGTCCGTACGACGCGAAAACATGCGCGAAGGAGGGGGCCCCTCGTCGTCGGAGCTGTCGGCGCCGTGTTTGGACGAGGTTGCGAGGTTGCGGTCGATCCGCGTCTGCCACCGCTTCGACGGCGACCCGTTCGGACTCTCCGAGTCTTTGCGCGAGTGGCCGACGTGGAAGAGTGCAGCTAGGCCCCCGAAAACGCCGCGCTTCTTCGTGGGGGACTCGCGGAGGGAGTAAGCCGAGTGACTGGAGGGTATGACAGGGGCGGCATTCTTGGGGGCGCGGACGGAGAATGATATATGACGAGATGGAGGGGCAGCGGCCGGGCCCGAGACCGAATGGGCTCTCGCCTTTGCTTTGCCGAAGCGGGGGTTCTCGTGAACTTCGACATTGGCTTCCTCCTCCTCGGCACTGCTCCCGCCAGTTTCTTCCGCAATCGGCTCTGGGTGGGCAGTGCCGTTCGGGACGACGAACTCGGAGATGGCGTGGGCCGGGGGTATTTGAAGGGTATATGGCTTCGGAGGGGGAGACATCGCGGGAGAGGAGGCGCCCCATGTGGGATCTGCGAACGTGCCGGGAGGAGGGAGATGTCCGATTTGCGATGCGGATTGGGACGGGGCTAGGGAAGAGACGTCAGATGCGTTTTCGAACGCGGGTAGGGGTTTGTGAAGGTATGGGTGCATCGGAGGGCTTCCTACAGTGCGGTGTTAGCCATAGTACTACCCCTGAGTACTTGAACGACTTCACGAAGAGAAGGAAATGGCCCTCGGCATAGAACGCAAAACGACCTCCGATGCAACCAAACAGCGAATGAAATCGCGGAGACTTACCATGACCATTCGCCACCGGCGCGTCCAACGTCTCCAGCGCACGCATGCCCTCCTTGCCCATCTCTCCCCACTTCCAGCCGCACTCCACCATCGCCTTGCACCGTGCATCCAACCCGACGCGGACCGTCTGTGTCCGAAACGCGTTCAGCTCCTGCTCCTTCGCGGCGAGGTGCGCTTCGCATGCTTGCAGCTCCGCCTGCGCCACGGATAGCTTGTGGCCAACTTGCACCTCCGGCTTCGAAACGCTCAGCGACGAGCCCGAAGCAGAGCCGCCACCAAGTATAGAGTCTCGCGTCGGCTTCTGTTGCTTTGACGCTTTGATGAGCCGGGTCACCCTGCAAGCACAACACGCATATAGTCAGCCTCCTGTCGCGCGGCGTATCAACATCCTTCCGTGCACCCCTAGCGAGCCGTGTACATAGAAGCGGCTTGAATAAGAACGAGATATTCACCCATTCCCAAGCATGAACATGAGGAGGGTAGCGCATTACAGGCTAGAAGCCCGCACGGATACCACATCCCCGTCTGCCGGTTTTAGGGGCCCCGTTCCCCGTAAAACATACTGCTATGACATCCAGGGGACTCTCATGGAGTCCACCCTTGGCACAGTACCGTGAAGGCATGAATTACTCACAGAATTTCACGGTCCCGCATGATGTTCCCAACGTCATCCTCCATCGCCTTGAGCGCGCGGAGTTGCTCCTGCCACCGCTCGACGGCAGCCGCGTACGCGCGAAGCGCATCGTCCGCACCGGCGAGTGCGCCCGCGACGGCGATGATCACCTGCGAAGTTGGGGGTGCGGAGGCGGCGGCATAGGCGGAAAAGGAGGCGAGGGAGGCCTGGGAGTAGTCGAGGAGGATGGCAAGGTGCTTCGCGTAGTCCTTCTCGTGAGCGAGGAGGTTAACGAGCAGGCGTGAGTCCGCCGGCCGGTGAACCATGCGGTCACGTCGGATTCCGGATTCCTGTTTGCGCGCGACGTGTGGTACTCCGGAGCGGGGCGTTGAAGGCGGGGAAAGGGCGGGATTTTGAACGTCGGGAAGGAGGCTGAGCGCCGAGCGCCGAGGTGGAGCGCGATGAACGGGTCGAGATGTCGTCAGCGGCTGGGGTGATATGTTCGACCGGCAGCGGCGGCGATGTCGGGGACGAGAGAGACGGCGAGCGTGTGTAGCGAACGTCGAGGAGCGCAGCAAAGGTCGTGCCGACGGCGCGCACGGCGCAGGGCGGGACGCCCATATTCAGCATCCTTTCCGAGATATGTACATAGAAACTCTTCTGATGCGTACTTAAGCAGTCTCAATTGAGGTCAGTATAGACTACTAGGAGACTTGTAACAGCAATAGACTGGATGGCTCTGTTATGTATCGCTGCACACTCCTGCGTCAACTTCCAATCGTATTGAAAGTCTCAATTCTGTACGTCAATCATTTATGCTGCGCTCTCCGGAGCGTCTAACCACTGCCCGGAGGGCCATAACTATCCCATCCCGGTCCATTTTCTCTTTCACAGCCCCGAAGGGCCTCGAGAACGGCTGTTTGCCTTGACAGTACTCCTTTACAGGTGTCTCCCCATGTAACATCGGGCACAGTAAAGATGTCATTAACACCATTGGGTCTGTTTACTGGGAATGAAATCCCAACAGGATGAACAGAACAACATGCGAGTACAAGAGCAGACATCAGAATCTATCGAGCAAGTGCCCCACCATCCATATATCATGTTCGGCCTTGATCTCCTCACCGGCAAGTGCATCCTTAGGGCGAGACAGTTGCGTGTTGATGCCACGAGGGTACACGACTTGACCTGCACAGCCTGCCCAGTCCCAGTCAACAATGAGGATGTCAGGGTCGTTTGCCGGCGCATCATCGTTGCGGACGAGCACGTTGATGTCGCGCACATCGCCGTGGACGAACCCTCTCTCGTGGAGCACACCGAGCTGGGCTTTCACCTTCTCTTGCACCGTCTTCAATGACACCGCGGGCTTGGGACGGGGAGGCGTCTCCTCCTTGATGTCCCACATCGTGTTTGAGTACTTAGCGGACACGTCCTCCATAACGATCATGATCCAGTCGTTGAACTTGTTCACAGCAAGTAGGGCGGGGGCGAAGCCGGCGGCATGAGCGAATTCATGGGCTTCCTTGGAGTAACGCGTGGAGAACTTCACGCACAAAGGCGTTCCATCCGAAGCGAGGACGCGAAAGGCCCTCTTCTTGTCGATATCGCTCTCGTACCTGATTTTATGGGTATTTCCTTCGCTGTCCTCGTAGAAGTCGCGGAAGGGGAAGTCAGCCCGAGGGTGTTCGCCGATGGTCTCAGAGGAGTAACGGTCTTTCAGGGAGTGGAGGGCGACACGTAGAGCAGCTATTGCCCGCTCTCCAGCTCTAAGCTGCGCTTCATTGGTCTCGTGGACGTGCAGAGGAATGCAACAGAGAGGTTCGACGATGGGGTCTTTTCCGTATACCGCAGCGGCGATAGCGATAAACGGTCCTATTCACAAAAGTCAGTGATGATTCGTGCACGAGGGGAGAAATATACCAAAGTGCATAAGAAGAACGGCGGGAAAGTTCAGCCTTTCCACCACAGGGTATCTGCGAGAACGTGAGTCAAGGAACTGTCGCACATTCTCAATCCAGTAGTGGATGGCCTCGACGTAGGGGTCTCCGGTGTCGGTACCAAGGTCGCGTTTGACTTCCTGCACGTAGTATACGACGACCTCATCCAAGTAACGAGTGCGAAGGTCGCCGTCATCGTGGTATCTGCTGGCACCAATGAATCCCCGATCAGCATGATGGGGTGTTATTCCTCCTTCCCATAGCGTCCGTGCGAGCATTTCCCGTCGCTCATCCTCATCCAAGTTCTCGCGTGCACGTGCGCGGAGAGAGGCGAAACACTGGACGTCCTTTGGGGTGGGGTCGATAAACTCAATATCGTAGCGAAGCTGGCAAAGAGTCTCATCCAGCAGAAACGGCGGGGTTGAACGATGGTCGGGTCGTCCACAGTAGATCCGACGCTTCTCGCTCGCCTGCGCAGCAGAGAATTCAGACGGCTGCGCCTCGGTAGATGGCGCTTTGAAACGAGCATGCTTGAAGTAGGACATTCGTTCTTCAATGAATGGGAGGGGCTGCAGAATGTCCTTTGCATCTTCTCTCTTATCTTTTATGGATTAGAACTTCCATATGCACGTTAGACAATGGAAGACTCACTATCGAGTGGAACAATCACAAAATGTAGTTGTCCTGGTATGAACCCCCATGGAGCGACTTGTTTCAACTGCAAAGACTGATCTATCTTCTTCAGAGTATCTATTCCTTGAGCAGTGATCGCATCCGCCAGCTCATCGTCGGATGAACAAAGCGTCCCCTCGGGGAACTGCAAAGATCTCAGTGCACGGAGATGGCAAAGCAGATTTGAACCGACCTCATAGACCTCATAATCCCCGCCCCTCTGAGGGATGATGCCCCCAACCAGACCGACGAGCAAAGGCTCCACAATGGTCCTTTTCCGTGTTCCCATGTCAAAAACGTTGATTCCGGGCGAGCGGTCTGCGGATCTCAGACAAAGAGCTAGGCAGATCGTACGAAAAGAACTCACCGCATCTTACGAGTATATGAACATCGTCATCCTGGATCGTTGGCCACCACGCCTGCACATTGGTGCGCAAGAAGCGAAGTAGGTCCTCATCGCTGATGTCACGGAGAGCATCCCGCACACCGGATATATCCTCAGACTCTGGACATTTCACTGTGCCGGACTTGACCTAGCATTGAATGTTAGCATAATCAGAGACAGGGGAGTGGGGAAGAGTCTTACAAGCCACGTCGAGTGAGCCGCTGGTATCTTGTCGGCCACGGCTGCTCGGATTTCTGCCGAAAGTGAATTTCGAGGGACAAGGATCGAATCAAGCAGCTGCAAGTCAGGGCAAAAAAAGTTGAGTAGTACGCGAGGATTTTCAGTCATTGTAATGAGGAAGATGGTATCGATGAGAGTGGTCGGGAGTCAAGTGAACTTCGGGACGCTAGCGCCCAAAGTTGAGCAATTACGCTGAGCTTCCCGCGTTTACTGTTGTCACAATGAAGGCCCGACGTCATGACTCACAAGCGCCGACACGTCATGGCACGAACGCGCGCAATACCAACTTTGAACGTCCGAGAGTTCTCGCGGCTTCCTCTCGAGGCACCTCTCGGTGTATCTAGTGCAAATGAACCCGCGCGTATGTAGGTTTGAAGAACGAGAGGCTGGCTAGGCCCTTACCAGCGCCCGGCGGGTTCGGTAGGGACGCGTTAGGCGATAGGAGTTGGTGACGCACGCGATACAATGTCATATTCTTGTTCGCTGGGGTTATAGGAAATCCTCGCTCGCAACTGATCACACCAAGACATCGAAGGAAGAGATAAAACCAGATCAAATTCTATCACATCTATGCTACACACAGGAAAACCAAGGGAGAGATAAGTACAACAACTCGGATCGCACCAGAGGGAGCTATGAGACAGCCATGTAATCGCACAAGCACAAGCTCACCGCAAAAAAGGCAAAGAACATCTATCGACACCGCAACGCCACGCCGCATCGTCTACGCCGACTGCCGCACCGCTACATCCACCGTCTGACGCGCCGCGCGCATCTCGCGCAGGTTGGCCTGCATCTTGCGCTCGATCCGCTTCCGCTCCCGCTCGAGCGCGTGATGCCGCTGCTGCAACTTGGCGTAGCGCGCGTTGGTGTACAGCGCGGACATGAGTTGAGCGTGAGAGAGACGGCGCATGTACGCTTCGTGGTCGAGCGGGTGCGCGGGCCAGCCGACGTACACGCCGTCGGCCTCCGCAACCTCGCCAGAAGTGAGGAGCGTGTGCTCGAGCAGCATCGAGTTGTCCTCCATCGACGCGCCGGAGAGTAGACGCGAACCGGAGCGCAGCGCAGACCTGGAGAGAGAGGCGAGAGGGTGAGCATATGAGAGCGGCCGCCGAAGATGAATGGGTGACTCACGAAGCACCTATCGTCAACCTGTTGAGCGCGAACTGGCCGCGCGAGTTGACGTGCGCGACAACGGAGCAGTTGTCGAGCGTGACGCGATCTCCGAGCTCGACAAGGTCAGGCTCAGTCATGAGACCGACGCGACCGCTCGCCCACAACGTGCAGTCGCGTCCGATCTTCGCCCCGAGAGCGCGCATGAACCAGACGATGTACGCGGAGCCGCTGATGGGACCGAGGACGCCGCCATTGCCGTAGCCGCGGTAGAGGGGGCGGGAGAGGACGAGGTGGAGCTGCCAGCGCTGACAGTACGAGCTCTGGTCCCAGTTGAAGCTGCCCTGCTGACGGCGACGGATAACGAGCCACTTGGTGACGATGACCCAGAGGAGCGCGACAATGGCCTGGATGGTGAGGGTGATAATGAACCAGCACGAGATAAGGCCGAAGAGGACGAAGGGTTGGCGCGCGCCGCCCCGGAAGAGGTTGAGATTGGAGAGATGGATGCGGAGGAGGTTAAGGATCTGCGTGCCGACGACAGCGCCGATGGACCAGTACCCAGCGTTGAGGATCGAGACGAAGAGGTTGATGAGGACGAGGAGGGGGTAAGGGAAGACGAAGAACGACGCTTGACGCTCGTAGAACGCGCGGCCGAAAGGAGTTGTCGTGGGACCATCGTCCTCGAGCTTGCCACCGGCTTTGAAGCACACGGCCTCGCCACGCTCCGAACCCATCCACACCGAGCCGTCATCGTACTTCCCGTCCCGACGACCAAGCGAGCCCGAGCCCATGACCGCCCGCTTACCCACCGTCGTACCCGGAAGAAGAACGACACGGTCAGCGACCATCGCACCCGCGTGGACGACGATGCGCGCAGAACCGATGCCGTCCGTCGTGATGATCTCCGAACGCGAACCGAAGACGACGTCGTCGCCGACCTCGAAGAGCTCCGGGTCGGGGCAGTAGAGACCGGAGCCGGGCCAGTAGACGCGCCGACCGACCTTCGCGCCCATCGCCCGCCAGATCATCGACGTCGCCTCGTAATGGGTGCCGAGGATGTCCATCGCACGCTTGAGCGCCTCGCGACTGAGAAGCCTCTGGTTGATGTAACGCCGGAGGAGCACCAGCTGAGACGAGTCCTTGTTGAGCCCTTCGCGGTTGAGGCCCATGATGCGCTTGAGAATGATGCCGAAGAAGACCTGGAGAACGGGCGGGAAGACGACGCGCACGATGCGCGCAAAGCTGTGCCAGGCGACACGGCGGGGGTAGGCGAACCAGACGATGACGCGCTCGAGCGAGTTGAGGTTGCCCTTCGGCGGCGCCTGTGACATGAGCATGTAGAGGCCAAAGAACCAGGGAAGGTGTGCTACGATCATGATGAAGAGGATGACCGGCCATGCCACGAAGAGCCTGAGCGCCCAGTGAGGCTGAGGGACTGTCGCCTTGTTGTACTGCGCGTGGCTGTCGGGAGAGGGCTCGTCGTGGGAGGACGCGTGAGGACCGTACGTAACGTTGTCGGGGAGGACTGAACCCGGCGAGATCTGGGTATAAGTGTTCACCGTTGCACCGCGGCCGATGACGACCGTGTCGAGGCGGAAGCAGCCATCGCGCTCTACGCAAAACCCGCGAACGAGGGCGTTGTCGATCGTGCACCCATCGTGGAACGTGAGGAGGTCGAACTCCGCGATGTGCGCGTTGGGATCGATCCGGACCCCTTTGCCGATGCGTGCGCCGAGCATGCGGAAGTAGAGAATCTCGAGGGACGGATGAACTGCGAACACGCCGCGGCCCGCGATGCGCAGGAACTGATTCGTGAGCCACCACCGGAGGTGGTACGTACTCCAGAAGCGGTACGTGCCCGGCTTGTAGCGCCCGATGACGACCCACTTGAAGACAACGGCGACGAGGGGCATGACGATGCGGGATGCCAGCCGCGCGCAGACGATGGCCGTAAGAAGCGAGCCGAGACGCTCCCAGAAGATGTCCGAGATGAAGTACGTGAGGAGGGACAGGATGTAGACGATGCCCGACCACGTGAAGGCGACTTTGAGCGGGTAGAAGAAGACGAGGGGGATAGCCTGGACAAGGAGGACGAAAGGGTGTGTCTGTCCACGGCGCGCATCCGCAACGTCTCTGACTCGGCCGGTTGCATACTCGAGCGAGGGGAGGTCGAGCACTTCGAGGGTCTCCGTCATTGTCTGGTCCTTCTCCGACGCGTCGGACCGACGGCTCGCGGGGGTGTTGACCGCCGTCTTCTCCTCGAACTCGGGCTTGGCTGCGGCGTCGATGAGTGAAGCAATGCCGCCGATGGTGCTGTGCGTGAATACGTCCGAAACGCGCACCGACACGCCCGTCTCCTTCCGGAGAAGATGCGCGAGTCGCCCGAGGAGAAGTGAGTTACCGCCGAGCAAGAAGAAGTCGCTGTCGGCGGTAATCGCTGACAGGTCACGCTCGAGCAAGTTCGCGACAACCGCCCGGACGGTCTGCTCGCGAGGCGACATGGTCGAGGTGCCGCGACGCGCAATCTCGGCCTCCGCCTGTTCCCAGTCTACTTGGCCGTCCTTACGCGGGAGACGCTCCGAGAGGATGTGAATGGGGTGCGGGAGAGAGTATCCAGGAAGGACGAAGACCAACGACTCCGTGATGGAGGCGGCCGTGGGGAGCGGGTCGAGCGGGGAGGGGTTGACCGAGACCAGAGCCTCGAAGACACCGTCCTTGGCGAGACGCACGGCGACCTCATCGACAGCGCTGATGGCTTTGATGGCTTGCTCGATGTCAACAACGCTGGCAGAGACTTGGGAGCACGGAATCGGCGTCGAGAGCGGCACGTCCTTACCGGGGACGACAGCGTCGTAGTGACGGGAGATGGCGGGGGTGTGGTCCGTGAGGAGCTTAATGCCAAGTCGCTCCGCCAGCTTGATTCGCAACGGCTTCCCGGCAGCGTTCTTCGGGAGGTCGTCCATGTAGACGATCGCGAAGGGCCACTTCGAGGGGTGGAGGTGGGACTTGAGCAGATCGAGGAGGTCGGGAAGCCCGATACGCGGGACGTTGGGTACTGGGACGATGACGACACCAATCGTCTCCTGGAGGACGTCGTGCGGGATGGAAAAGGCGATGGTGGCCTTGACGCGGGCGCTACATACTGACGTGATGGCTTCCTCGATCTCGAAGGGGGATATGACCTCGCCACCCTTGTTGATAATCTCCTTCGACCGACCAGTGATGTAAAGGTAGCCGTCGCTGTCCATGTAGCCGACGTCGCCAGACTCGAACCAACCCTCCGAGGAGAAGGCGGACGTGTCGAGAGGAGCACCGGGGCCGGTCTCGTAACCGTCGAACGTGGGAACGCCGCGAACGCAAACCGCGCCCGTGGCGCCGACCGGGAACTCGCGCTCGATGTCTAGGGGATCGCGAATAGAGAGATGGGGACCACAGGCAATACCAGAACAACCAGGACGGTCGAGCTGGTACGTCGTAGGCGGAGAGGCGATGGGCATGCACTCGGTCATACCGTACGACGGGAGGACGATGGCGCCGAACATGCTTTTGAGCTGGATCGCGAGGGACGGAAGGAGTCCACCTGCGGCATTTGCGATCATCCGCATCCTCGTGTCGCGCTGAGGGACGACGTTCGACGGTTTCGAACCGAGAATGGCAAGATGCATCGTAGGCGCGGCGTAGTACCTGCGTTAAAACCGCTAGTCAACGACTATTCGTGATAAACAGGGAAAGGCACGAAAACGCACCATGTAGCCCCACAGGCCATGATGATCGGCCAGAAAGCGGTGCTGTCGAACCCGGGGCACATGATGGCGCTTCCGCCAGAAAAGACAGGCGCCCACAGGTTACGGACAATGCCGCCAACGTGGAAAAGCGGCATCATGTTCACTGGGGAATAGCAGCGTCAGGCACGGTCGGCTAAGGAGAGGTGGGCTCAGGAGACTCACTGTTCACGTCGTCGGGACGCAGCTCCCAAGAGCACGCTACGGCACAAGTTCCGACGATGAGTGAACGAAGAGCGTAAGGCACAACCTGTGGCGTCGTTAGTCACCGAGTGGCTAACTATGCGTGGCGTGACGGGTGACTAACCTTCTTCTTCCCACTGGTGCCCGAGGTGTGTAGGACAAGCGACTGGTCTTGAAGACCGTGAAGCTTGGACGGGGTGAGGGCCGACAGGTCGACGAGCTGGCACTTATCTACGTCCTCGCCGAAGCCCATGACCGACATATCAAACAACCCGGCAGGTCCATCGGTACGATTGTGGAGGAAGATAACTTCGCACTTCAGCTCCTCCCTGAGACGTACGAGTTCGAGTCTGTCGGCGGCCTCCTGAGTGGTGAAGATCGCCTTCGCGCGGAGCCGACGCGCGTCGTCACAGAGCTCGCCCGCGGTGCAGGTAGAGTTGACGGGGGCGGTGGAGTGGTATGAGGAGACGGCGAGGAGGGCGACAGCGTTCTCGGGGCTGGTGGGAAGCACGACCATGACTCGGTCGTTGGGCCCGAGGGCCCCATGGTGGACGCCGGAGGTGGGGAGGACGAAGGAAGCGACGAACCGGCGGAGGTCCGCATGAGAAAGGGGCGGGCGGGAGGTGTCGACAGACCAGAGGACCGGTGCGTCGGTGGAAGGGAGGCAGTCGAGGAGCGTAGAGACGCGGCCCGAGTCCGTGACGGCGGCGGCGACCTGCTCGCCGAGCGAGGTGGAGGGGGCGCAGGCCGGGAGGTCGGAGAGGAAAGCCAGAGGAATAGACATCGTATCCGAGTCTATGTGTGAGGAGGGGTTAGGTGGGGGGAGCGAGTCAGTCTACGGGGTTTTTACGACTCCACCCGGCGTCGACCTCTTATCAAAAACGGAAGGTGGTCTCGGTGCGACGGTCTCGATGCGTGGAGTGCACCTCCTCCTCATTCTACATTCCCGGTGGGTACTATCTTTCCGGTATGCACCAAGGAATTGGCGCCTCTGACGAACGGGCTGGGATCGCCACCTATTGTGCGTAAACAAATGAGATAACCAAGTCTCGATACAGTGCGCATAACGTCCTACCTGGGACAGTTTTGCGGCGTCCTCGATCCTGCGATCTATCGGGAGATTGGTGAGGTGACCGACATGACCGAACAGGCAGGCCGCCAATGTTGCTCAGGAGCTCCTGTCCTCGACGCCGCTACCTCTCGGCAAAAGGGATCAACGTCCTCCCGGAACCGAATAGCGGGCGTGGTGCTCGCCATAGGGTCTCCCCCCGGCGCACGCCATAGGGATCGGCGTAGCGCTGTCCATAGGGGTTATCCTCGTCATTATCACCACAGTCGGGCGGCATTGCATAACGATGGTGGGCCGCGGCCCTCGAACACGACCCTAGAGCCGGAGTGCTGTTTCCGATGAGCATTTCGCCAGAAAGAGAGAGCGTTCCCGCCTCACAATAAGCATAGGGGTCGCGAAGTGAATCGCAATCACGGACGTGAGCCCGCGATACAGAAAGTAGGCGAAAGAGCCGGTCGAAAGCGTTGAACGGTCAGGGTTGAGGCGAATCGACATGGACGTCTCGGTGAAACACGAGAGTTCCGTTTATGGAAATTATGCAGACTGCGACCACAACACGAGCAAATAAAGAGCGCTTATTCTCAATACAACCTGGGCCTGATCGCCTTATTATGGCAATAAATCGGCGATCGAGTTGTTACTTTGCCTCCGTCCATTATAACTGCTCCACATATACTCCTGGTCATCGAAGAAGTTTTCCTATGTACGCGGAGGATGCTAGGGCCTAGCCCGTACCTGAAAGCGATACGGCGCTCAACACACGATCGCTACCCTCTTTCTTGACGTACTCTCGGGGATGTCGAGGGATGTCGCTATCTCGAATCGAAGTACTAAACCCCTGTCCGCAGTGCCTGGGCCGGTTGCGAACGGTACGATTGCAGACCGGGCGAGGGCAACGTCCGGGTCTGATAGCGGTGAAGAACAATGAACAGTCACTTCCTGAACGAAATGAAGATGTTTTTATTACGAGTGTGGCTTTACAGGATAGCCGCACGCCGGGGCGGTCCGCAACGCGGAGACAGTCACGGACCGCCCGCGATGCGTGGGAGGCAGATGGACGTAGGTAGGTGTCGCGTAACGTATCGTAGGTGCGTGAAGGTCGGGACGGATCGAGTGAAACACAATGTGATATACAGTGTGTAAGGAGGTTCGCGGCAAAGGGTGGCGGGGGAAAGTGGTGGAAGGTCGAGCACGGAGGGTACAACGGGGAAGGGTGGCGTGAGAGGGCGGTCGTGGAAGACGCGGGGTGGGGGTGGAGGGTGCGTGGTACTATATAACAGGTAACAACATGCTTTCTACGGGGTCGTCGTGATGCGCAAGAATAGATGTAATAGATGTAAGTATAAACAGATGAACAGATCCAGCAAGGCGCAAGGCCACGGAGACAGATGGGGGAGCAGCGACGGCCGGCGGCGATAAACAAGCCAAGAGGCGCTACGTATCCAGTCCCTGGTTCCAGCCGGAAGGTCCGTCCCTGGGGCGCGTAAAGCAAGCCGCGCACGCGGGGGAGGTTTGAATGGATGCAGAATAAACAACAGATGAAGATCGAAGCATTAGAGTGCGAGAGAGGCAATCGAAACAGGCCCGGCGATCACATCGGATGCCAATCCCCGCCGTGCGTATAGTGCTCCATCGTGCCCCACGTCCGTTGCGTCCGGCCCGAGCTGCTCGTCGTGCCCTCACGAATCGTCGGGTCCGTGATGAACGACTGAGGCGCCGTACTCACGTCCGGCATGCTCTCCATGCGGTGCACCGCCCCGGGCACGCCCAACAGCCCACCGGGCTGGGACTCAGACTCGGGCTCGGCGCGTCCCGCGATGGGCACGCCTCCGCGTTCCGTCGCCGCGCTGATCACAGACGGAGCCTCGCGGGAGATCGTCGAGTGCGCCTCGCGGAGCTCCCGTTCAGGCGCCGCCTCTGCCACTGCCGCTGCCGCTGCCTCCGCCTCTGGGGTGGCAGTGGCGGGCGAGACGTCGACGTCGGGCACGAGCGGTTCAGACTCGGCGATGTCGGACATGTCGTCGACGTGCACGCCCTCCTCCGCGCGCCACTGCTCGCGGAGCGGGTGGCCAAACGTGTGGTTCTCGGGGCTCGAAAGGACGGCCTCTGACGAGGTCGACGCGTACGGCGACTCCGAGAGCCTGCGCAGGTGTGGGTGGGCGTGCGGGTGCTGTAGCGAGTTCGCGCGGGAGCGGACGAGCTCGATCGACGAGCGCGATGCGGCGCCGAGGGACTGAATGAAGGACTGCGCGCGGGAGCGCGCGGCGTCCGAGAGCGATGACGCCGATTGCGTGCGCGAGCGGGAGTGCGAGCGGGAGCGCCCTGACGCCGATCCCGACGCCGAGGCGGCCGATCCAGAGCGGGACCCGTTCGAGCGGCGGGAGAGCGAGAGGCCGCTCGCGCGGTGGCGGAGGTTGGCCAAAGAGGCGCGCGGGCTCGGCGCGGCGGACAAAAGTCCCACGCTGTCTTGGCGCTCGGCTTCCTCGATCGAGCCTTCCGCTTCGGGGACGTCCATGAGCGACTCGTCGTGCTCGTACTCGTGCTCGTCTTCGTCTTCGTCACCGGACTCAAACGAGCCAATCGGGATCGGCCCGAAGTTCGCGGACGGGTCGGTGACCATGCTCTCTGTGCGTGTCCGGGCGCGGGGCCGGCCACCGGGGAAGACGACGGGGGAAGGCGAGCCTGGGGAGGCGGGGACGGTCCCTGCCCTCGCTCTCCGATGCGTTGACTGGGCCTGCGGGTGGCGCGGAGGCATAGGGATGATGCTCCCGCTGAAGCTCGAATGGAGCGGGCTCACGTTCGAGCTCGTGTTCGACCGCGGCGAGTGCGAGTCTGACGACTCCACGTTGCCTGTTGACTGCGTAGAGCGCGAATGTCGCGTGGAGCGTGACTGTGTCGACCGGGACTGTGTCGAATACGGCGTCGAGTGGGTCTGCGGGCTCATGTGCGAAGCGGAGGACATGCTGCCTCGGGGCCGGCGGAACTGGAAGGGGTACCTCGAGGTGACGGGGCGACCCAGACTTGACATCGACCCGGAGGTGCGGCGCTCGGACGACGGGACCTCGCTCTCTTCCTCTTCCTCCACCTCCTCTTCCTCTTCTTCCTCCTCTTCTCCATCCTCGCCTTCTGCGCCTGTCCGATGCGCACCCTCACCCTCGACCTCGATCTCCTTCTCATCAAGCGCGGGCGACGGTGGGAACGGCACGACGTCCTCCGAGGAGATCTGCGCGCCGTAACCCGTGAACGGATACGGTAGCTTCATCAACGGCCCAGACGGGTCCGCGGGCTGCTTCTCGCGGGGCTGCGCAACCGGCGGCGGAGGAACGAGGCTTGACAGTTCCGGTGCGGACTTGGCAACAGGGACCTCGGCGAGGTCTGGGGTATGTCGCGGGCTCTCGAAGAGCTGCTCGGAGAGGATGGGCCGGCGCGCAGGCGCAGGCGAGGACGGGAGGCCGACGGCGGCAAAGATGCGCTCGAGGCCTTCGTACCCAACCGCGGGCTCCTGCGACGCGCGCTGCGGCTTGCCCTCCTTGCCCTTCTCGCCGTCCTTGCCCGGGGCCGCGAGCTTGTTCGTCAGGCAGAAGTCGTGTGCGTCCTTGATGCGTAAGATCGTGCACTCCTTCCAGGACCACGGGAGCGTGTCGAAGTCGGAGACGTTGTCGTTAAGCGCCGCGGCGGCCTTTTCCGCGTCCTCCTCTTCCCAGCGGTACCGCGGCCCACAGATGCCGGCGCAGCCCTGCCCGCTAAGAATCCAGAGTCCAGTCCTACAACGCAGTTTTCGTCAGTGACGGCGCATATAGGAAGTAGAAAGGCGTGCACGCACCAACTGAACAGGAGGACGAGAATGCGCCACGCCGTCCAAGCAGCGTTGGCGATGAGCACACCGCGGGCGTAGTCCGTCAGCGTGCCATCGGCAGCGCGGAAGAACGTCCCGTCCCTGCGGCTGATGCCAGCATCGGCGAGCGCGACAGCGCTCGGGTCCGGAGAGGAGAAGGCGAAGAGGAGAGCGAGGCACAGGGCCGCACGCGGCATGAGCAGGGCGACCGTCGGCAGGTTCTGCGAGTAGAAGTAGAAGGTCTCGGCGAGGCCGTCGACGATGCTGCCGTGCTCGCCGAGGAAGGCGGAGAAGCGGATGTGGTACATGAAGCAGAAGTTCACGTAGGAGGACATCGCCGCGAAGTTGAAGGCCGGAGATGAAAAGTAGATAGGGAGTATCAAGGGGCGCTCTAGAACGGCGGACGAGATTAGAAGCGTGCCTCGGAGCGGGAATCACGGTACTCACTGACTCGCCACCGGCGGATGAAGGAGTACACCAGTTCGTACAAGACGCTCACCACGAAGATCCAAACGAACCAACACGCGATGTATGCGGCGGCTCCCAGGGCCCAGTTACGACCGGACCCGGGTGCGCCAGACGGGTCGGGGTTGGGGAACTTCGCGACGCTGTGGTCGCACTGAGAAACGCAGGAAGAGAAAGAAGCAAAACAGATCACTCACGAGAGCAAAATAAAGACAGCGTTGAAGTCGAAGAAAGTTTGCAAGGGGATGTGCGCGAAAACGAACACCGGAAAGAGGTAGTACCAAAGGCGCATCTTCCACGACGGGTTCCGGAGCAGCTCCAGGTTCAGCGCGGGCGACTTGAACCGCGGCCGCGGGAGCTGGCCCTCCACACCCGCGCCGGACGACGAGAAGAGCGTCGGGGTGAGCGCCGCGCTCGTCGCGCGGGACCACGCCCGGGCGTGACCGGCGCCGGAGAACGCGCGCGACTGGTCCGTGGGCTCGCGCCGGGTGCCGCCCTGCTCTGCCTGGCTCTGGAGACTGACGATGCGCACCGAGCGCGGGGTGGGCTTCCGGCCGACGCTCATGGGCGTGGTGGGCTCAGCGCTGGGCCCGGCGGGCTCGGTGAACATTCCAGCGACTGAGGATTGGATGGTGGAATGGGGAGCGGGGCCGGGAGGACGCTTGGGGAGCCAGGACGGGTAGCCTTCCGAGGAAGAGGAGAAACCGCGCGGTGATTGGGGCGAGGACGACTGGCCTTCGGATGCGGGAGATGGTCCGTGCACGACGATCCCTGACTGGTCCGTGTTACCCGATGAGCTGGGCCTCGAGGCCGACGCTGGCGAAGACGATCCGGGGGATGATGAGTCGTGCTGTTGTCGTGACATAGCCGTAGATTACGTGGTCGAGCATGCAAAGTCAAAGTCAGTAAACTGTCCAGAGGACGAGGACGGGTCCGAGGGGCGATTAGATGCGGTTTCGCGTGGAGAGGAGGGGGAGGGAGGGGTTGGCAGCGTGGCGCAGACGCACGGCGAGCTGAACAGAGGCTGCTGAGTGCTGCTACTGCTGCTGCTGGGGCCTTGAACGCGGGGGCCTCGTGTTATGACGACGGGCAGCCTCGTGTCGAGCGAGCAGTGGGAGTCCCGGGTGGGAGACGACGCGCGAGGGAATTCGAACGCAGCGGGCGCGTCTTCAGCATCAGCCACTTACCGAATGCGGCAGCACTCCCTTAGCCGGCCGGGATTTGCTTCCGGGTGCCTGGCTGTCGGCACTAGTCCTCCTTCTCCTCCGCTCCGACGCGTCTGCCGTGTTTGATGCTGGTTGGGGCTGAGTCACAGGGGTTCGAGGCGCAAGACAAACGAGTGTGGGCTTGTTTCATCCAAGCTGGACACAAGGAGCGAGAGGGGCCCGCAGCGGGCGAGTCGAGATGGTGGTATAAAGTCAAGGTGAGTGACTGCGTTCCGCTCATATCGCGTTGCCATGCTGATGGTGTACGTACTCACTTGTTTTCGCACAGAGGTCCTTTAATTGCCCCAGTTAGGACGTCCTTTTGAGGCTCTGCCCACCAACCTCACGTCGATCCGCGCACTATAGAACAGAAGACGTACGAGGAAGATAGACTCGGTCTTCGACCGCTGCTAACCACGCGCTAGGCCATCAGGAGAAGCGCAGCGGCGACCTAGTCGTATGGCGTCGTTGCACGTCGGTTAGAGCTGTCCCGATATAATCGATGGAGCAGCAATTCTTGTCTCCGTTGAACGTCTGTCCTCCTTGGAAACCGGACACACGACAGTAAGCACATTTCACTAAGTGATATTGTCTGGCGAGCACGATGCTACTCACCCTGTTTTTGTCGTGTCCAGTCACTTTTGTTCTCGAGAGATGGTGGCGGTTGAGATACAGAACGCCGCAGATGGGGTCGGTCTCCACGACACGTTGTAGTCAACGCACGCACGCTGGGTCAAGGGTCTGCAACACGTGTCGCGCAGGTCTGACTTACCGCTCAAAGTCCGACGTGGAACGGAATGGAAGATATAATTCCCGCGTGTAAGTCGCCCGGTGGTCTAGTGCAAGTAGGCAGATGTTGAGTACAGACTAGTGATGCCCTTGGCCGCCGAATCCACGCACCACAGAGAGCATGTTTCTCCCCTAGCGTCTTCGCCCTCCCATGCACTCGTTTTCAAGAATCTTTCTTGACGGCGTTGACGATCCCTCCGCTCGGGGAGTGCAGTTGTTTCAAAAAGCTTCTATTGCAGAGCATATATCAACTTGTGGCATACCTCATATCTCTCCCATAAAAGGCATACCTCGCCGTATGCACGTACACCGCCATGCAGGGCCTGGAGAAGAGGAGAGACGAAGTGGCTGGTACGGTGCAAAGCGAGGCGCGCACCCTTCCACTCAAGTCGCGGGCTATATGGCATAGCCGCATTCACTCATCGCTCGCAACAATTCAACCCCTTCTTCTCTGAGACCTTCACACAAGATGCGATTCCTGCGTCGCGTGTCCCGAACCCATGAATTCCTCTTCGCCTACCCGAACAAGCAACGTCGATCGATGACGTCGGTGGCAGTCTCGTGCTCAAAGAGGCAAGTCGCATGCTTAATGCGGATGTCTTGACAGATGCTGATTCTGCTATGCGCTGCGGACTAGCACTGCGCTTTGGTTCTCGTTCGTGAGATCTACAGGTATTGACGGAGATGCGCGATTACGAGACGCGTACTTCGAAGAACGGCACAACGGCGCGACGACTGACCTTCGTTCAGGTCCGACTTCGCACGAGCAATTCACTTTCATATCGTCGCAGCTCATCTGCACACCGCTCTCGCACTCTCAAACCGAACGATCTCTCCTCGATGAAGACGGAATAGATCTAGTATACACACATACACGTTGTCTCACAGATGGTCAAAGTAATGAAACAGTATCACCACGCCCAACACCCCCACGCCCAGCACCGACACCTTCGTCCCCGCCGCCGTACCGGCACCCACCCCGACCATCGCACTTTCGTGCGCACCATCATCATATTCCAGATCGCCAGGAAGGTGGTGCAGAGGTGGGGACGCCCCGCTAAAGGAGAACGCGGGCGGCGATAGCGACGCTCGTGACGGTCTCCGGCTCCGCGTGGATAGGGGGGCTCGCGGCCCCTGCGAGCTGGCCATGGAGTCTGAAAGGGGGAGTTGGGACGGAGATACCCTAGAGTCGTCATGGTCATCATGGGGGTGGTCGTTTCCCCTGCGTGCGTCACGTTCCCCATGGAGGAGTTGGGAAAAGGAGGAGGGGGAGACGTCATAGTCGTTCGCGCGTGGCATGGAAAGGGAAGGGAGCTGTTCCGTCGCATGACGGGGAGGACGCGCGGAACGGGGAACGTCAGCGCTCTTCGATCGACATAGCTCGCGCGATCGCGCGTTGGAGATTCCACGCGTCACTCACTATTTGTGGTCCAGAAGAGTCGTCCGCAACTGACGGGCCCGCGAGAGCCGGGGAGGGCGGGAGGACGAGTGGCGGTTGAGTGGGGTATGTTTCCGATTCGCCGGTGGTGCGCTGTGGGAGCACATCAGGTCTATGTTTGCTCTACGTCTAATCCTGTAGTTGCGGAGCACGTACGATAAGGACAGCGTCCGCGATAGAGAGGCTCACGCAAGTGCCACTATGCGCTGAGCGCGGGGACATAACTCAGCGCGACGTAGGAGACGAATGCAAGCAGGAGTTTCTACTCACCTTGCCAAAGCATCAAGAGTGACGCGAGCGCTAGCCTCAAAACACGCATTCTTCAGCTCGCGCGAGATAGTGAGCTGCTCGTTGTATGCGGGCCTCCTCGAAAGCGACGCGAAACGCAACCCCGTACGGTCGATATACCGCACAAGGAACCGAGCGAGCAAGCACAGGGACCCGATCGTGAAGTCCCGCCGCTCCGTGAAGTACCCTCTCGAGCTCGAGGGCGCGCGACGCGGCTTGACGCGTATACCGAGATAAAAGGACAACGACAGGCAGACGGGGGAGCAAAAGAGCACCTCCCTGCCACCCGCTCGGGATAAGTACCACCCTCTGAGCTCCGAGCCAGGCCTGGATCCCTCATTCGAGCAAGCTTTGAAGCACCGCCCCGAGCCTCGCGTCCCGCATCCCGCGTTCCAAGCCGAGGTACACCCACGCCCGCCCAAAAGACGCAAGAGGCTCCCGATAGCGACAGAAGCCCGCGCACGCGCCGCCCCCCTCTGCCCACTCAAAATGGCAGGAACGAGGCACGTGGGTTGGGGCGGAATGTGGCGGGCCCGCTGCTCGCTCGGCAGGCTGGCAGTGGGGCTGCCGCGAGCGCGATTTCACGAACGTGCGGAGGAGGGGGCGGCGCGGGTCCTAGCTATAGTAATGAGCGGATCGCGTGAGTACCGGGGTTCCTGATCAATCGAGGGCTGGTTGAGATTCGGGCTAGGCGGTCGACATCAAACCGATGGAAGAGGGAGGAAGAGGAGGAGGCACCGGGGAAATCGAGCAAGGTAATCTCGTCAGGGGAAATTCGATCAATCCCGCCGCCATGAAACAGCCTGCTCGAGTAGCGGCTTACAGCGGCTTACGCGCACGCTGAATAGCGACGATGGCTACACGTGCTGGCCGCGAACCTCGGAGGCTGTATCGCAATATGTCGGCGGAAGAAGTAGGAAAACGTACAGGGAGCCGAACGAAGGAGGGAAGAACGTGCATGCTCGGTCAACGGTGTCACACGGTGGCGCCGCCACGACTGGACTCGTGCGACGTTCGTGCACCATAATTAGCGCCGCCGCTCATACTTGGTGAGCACTCGTCATAGAGAGGCTACAGAAAATGCATAAAACGAAAGTGTCTCATCAATTGACCCCGGAATAGTGTAGTCTATGTACATGATTGAAAAATGAGCGCTAACAAGCGGTATGTCAAGTGTTGGGCGAAAATGCCAGTAACGACCGCACAGGCATACGGAAAACAGAACCTTCAAGTAGCGAGCGGATTGTCCTTCAAATCTGCGCCACCGGGTATCGCATATTCTCTGAATGCAGCATCCATGAGCTCTGAGGGCTCAGAGCATCGACACCATCGCCCCAACCACCGCCGCGAGTACGACGTGCCCCAGGACTTCCCCGGCGCCCTTCATGGCCACCGCCGCGTTGAAGAACGTCCCGGACGGCAGCGTCGGCCCGTTCTGCTGGCTACCATCTTCCGTCGGGAGCGCCACCTGTGAAGCAGAAGATATAGAGGAGGCGCTAGAAGTCGCGTTCGAAGTCGTGTTCGCGCTAACAGTGGAGTTCAGGGAGGACGCGGAGGTGCCGTTGACCGCACTCGCGGTGCTGTTGGCGAGAGCAGATGGAGCGCTGCTACTTGCAGAAGCTGAAGCCGAGGCGCGCGCTGAGGCGGAAGAGTGAGCAGACGCGGACGCGGGTGCGCTGGAGGGAGGCTTCGCTGGCAGCTGGGGAGAGGCAAGTTAGACCGCAGGCACGAGAATGAGCGAGGAGAGCGCGCGCACCGAGCTCGACGGCACCGCAACATGCGGTGCTTCAGGAGCGGATGTATGCGCGGACGCGGGATGCGAAGACGCTTGCGCCGGGTGTGTTGCGGAAGGCGGGGGCGGAGGGGGCGCGGGTTTATGCACAGACGTCGTCGAGCGTTGCGCGGTCGTGGTAGAAACGATATGCGTAGTCGCTGGCTTGGTGGTATGGACGGATGTGGTTGGAGCGGCGCTCGACTTGACGCTTGAGTGTCCCAACGTTGTCGTCGAGTGCACAGTGGAGACCGTAGTGGCCTTCGCTGTGGTGCTGCGCACGGAGGTAGTCGCGGCGGTCTTTGACGAGACCACTGTGGTCGCTGGGACTGTCGCAGTGACCGTGACAGTGACCGTGGCCTCCTCCCCGACGAGGTTCAGGATCTGTGTATATGCGCGTTAAGATGAGTCGTCAACAAACCAGATGTGATGATGACGCACCTGAGATACCCCTGCGCTGACGTCGATCCCGAGCGGCGAAGCAACCAACATCGGTACTGCAAATTGACACAATTCAGCCTTCTACATCCTTCGGCGACGTCAGACAGGGCTCACCTCGCGCGCAGAGCACCATCGCCGCAAGAACGCTGCCAAACAGACGCATGGCTCGCTCGCTCGTCGTCTCCACAGGACGGGTGCCACAGGGAGCGGTGGGGCCGAGGCGGGGACAGGGAGGTGCGCGCGCAGAAAGGGCCCGCCGTTCCTCCCCCGCCCTATTCATACCCCTTCCTCCCGCATACGGCGAGCACGACCGGATGGAAGCACCCTCGCCCAGCGCGCGCACTCGCCCCCTGTGCCTGCGTCGAGAACGGCACGAGCCCGGTGCGGACGTACCAAGAGCCCTTCAGTCACCGCACGCGAGCGCGATCGCCTCATCCCCCATTGAATGTTGGCCGACGAGCAGCCCTGCCTGCCTTGTGCGGACGTCCAGGGGGGCTTCGCGACCCGATCCGGGTCGGCGTTCTCGCGGTGAACACGTTCGGCCAGGGCGGACAAGGGGGGAGTGTATCCGGAGGATCAAGGAACCGCCGAGACCTGCGATGTGAATGGAGGAGTTGACGGGTAGGTGAAGTGCAGAAGACGTGCGGGAGGAGTTCGCTGGACGTCTGGGCGGCCTGAATGGCGGGTGCCTAGCCCGGGATTGGCTGAAGAGGAGGAGGGCGCGGTATGTCCGCCTTCCGTGGGGTTCGTGCTGGGAACGCCGGGCGACGGGAATCTCGGAACTTGAAGGATGGACGCCTTGTGTCCGGCGCGAGTCGAGGCTCGATGTGGGGCTTGTGGGAAGCCGGGAGGACGGGCAGGATTAGGAGAAAAAGAGCCCACCGCGAGTGCCCGAGCAACCAAGTCTATAGCTGAGGGGGTTGGGCGGCGGTGCACGAATAGCTTCTATGGCCATACATTGTCTCAATCATTGGGGCGTTGAGTATGAAGGGCTCCACGACTATCGAAATGGACAAGGGATCGTTGAGAGCGGGAGTGCAACTGTGCAAGCCATGTAGCGGTACAATGTACAGTATGCAAGTATGAAGTATCACAGACGGGCATTACACACAATATTGTTCTCATTGGCGCCGGCTACTTATCGATTATCGCCGGAACAGTGACAGCTAATCTCGGCACCAGTACTCGATAATCACGTTAGACTCTCTCTACGTCCACTGCGCATGCTGAACGTTGAACGTTGAACCCTGTGCTGCTCCCTCAGAAGGTAGATTACGCTGGTTCGTAGAGCTGTTGCCCATCGTTGACCTAGATGACAGACGGGATGAATGCTAATATTCCGGGGATTGTACCCGAATCGTTAGCTGCACCAGGAGTCATGGCCCCCATCCATCGTTTGCCCAACGAACTTCTCCTCGACATCTTCACGCTTCACAAACTGGCCACTCCTCCTCCTTCCAGTGCCAACAGTCATACATCTAAGCGACCTAGAAGGCGGTATCCTTTCCACGAATGGATCCGTATCACGCTCGTGTGTTGCCGTTGGCGCGACATTATCGTGTCCGCCCCGCTCTTCTGGCAAACGATCGACGTTATCGGCTCATTGCGTTGGTTCAACATCGCGCTTTCCCGTGCCGACGGTGCGCCTCTCGATATCCTCTTTCAATCGAACCGCATGGCCAAACAGGCCCTCCCATCGCTTGCTCCTCGCGCGAGCGCCATACGTAGCATCCACCTCCCCGCGGACAGTCCCTACCGGCGTGATATCCTCACGCTCAACATGGCAAACTTAGTGGAGATGGAGATCTTGGACTCCGAGTGCCTATTGATAACCACTCCGACCAAACGGCCCTTTACGTTTTCTCGCCAACGCTTCCCTCGCCTTCACACTCTACGTGTTTCCCATTTCTTTCTCCGAGCCACAGACGTCTCGATATTTCCGCAGCTCAAGGTTTTGGACCTTCGTCACTGCGCATACCAGGCGGCTCCTTCTTCGTTATCCCATTTCGTCGAAATGCTAGATGGATTTCCTAACCTCGAGGAGCTCCGGCTGTACCGCATTCTTTCCACGTTCGTGGTGGCCTCGATCTTCAATCTCCCTCCTGTTCCCCCCAGACGTCCATCAAAGCTGCGCAAGCTGGTGTTGCATGATTATTTCGTCCTTATCATGTCTTTCCTCTCGTGTTATACATTCCCCATCAGTACATCGCTTCGTCTTAGCGCATATGACAGCGAAATTACCAGGGATGACACGTCTTCTACCCTGAGCGGCATGATCCCCCTTGACAGAAGCGGCCTCCCCATTCTCGCAGCGGTAACTCGCGGTGAGATACACAATTATCCAGGAGCCCTCAAGCTCAGGGGATACGTTGAACAAGAAGGTGTACCGTGGTACAAAGAGGCCTGTCCCAAGGTCACGCTTAAAATCCCTACTCGACTCTTCGCCCACCCTGGATCTGAACAGGATCAGCTCGCGCCCTGCATGTGGTCGCTCGTGGACGCCTTCCGTGAATCCAAGCTTCGCACCCTCAGTGTCAACGGGGACCTCGAATGTGTCGAGCCCTCAGACTGGGTCGAGCTCTTCGAGGCGTTCCCCGACGTTCGCCGACTGGAGTGCGGGGGGATCGGGTCACCAACTGATCTGTTCGAAGCGCTTGGTGGCTCGCAATCCGACGACGCCGCCTCGGGCACCGATGTTTCGGTGCTTCGGGAGCTTCGGGAAATGCAGATGATGAATACAGATTGGGAGCATGGGCTGTTGGAGACCCTGGCCGCGAGCCTGAGGAAAAGGGCTATGCAACAAACGGCGCAGATGGACTACTTAGGGATACTGTTCAACGAGATTGACTACGATCGTTCGGGCTTTGAGGATGCTATGGAGGAATGTGCTCCATCTATCAAACAGCATGTACATGATTTCGAGTACGTGGTTGCCGGTGACGACGAAACTACAGATGATGAGTCTACTGCGTCTTCTGATTGACCCACGTTACTGGTATATGTAGTGTTAGGAATGGAGAAAAGTGCACCGTCGATCCTTATGTACTGGTAAATACGAGGAATACTACGTACATAGTGATCGGCTGGACAAAATACCTTCATCGTGCATATATTGCTTGGTAAGGAGCTGTTTGGGGGAATGCAAATCTGTTCAGTCCCTTGCGCGGCCCGCTCCCACATATCCAACGACGACCGGCGGACTGCCGCGCGCTTCTCGAGACAGGCGATGTTCTTTTTCGCGAACGCGTCCTTCGAGTTGACCTCCGCGCTCGTCGCTTCGCAGTGTCTCAACCGCCGCGAACGCATGCAAATGAACTATGTATCTACGGTTTGGCTCCGATCCGTGAGAGGAGGCTTCGGTCATGGTGAGCTGACGGATTGGTCGCGGGCGCCCTCTATACCTTTGCGGTGCCGCAAGCTTCTTGGCTTCAAGTTGGCTACTCCCCATTCTATCATTCAACTCGATTGCTCTCGCCGGCACTGAAGATGGCCATGATCTCAGCTCGAATGGCGCCTGCTGCCACCTATGAGCGTTCGTAGTTTTTTTTCCGATGGAGGCAGAGAGGTCATAGGAGTCGATCAGGGTAAGTACTATGGGGGCGCAACACTTACACGGACGCACCATAATTCGGCCACAGCTGCATCTATTGAGCGTACGAGAGCCACGGCGGATATTCGCAACTCGTACTACGTAGCGTACATCCAGGTCATACAGCAGCGAGGCGAGGCTGGCCGGAGGTGCCGGTGGGCAACACGCGTCGATGACGTCATCATTTCTTGCGTTTTTTATACCACGTGTATACCGGCAACTGCCGACGACCTACCAGCCTGGCAGCGAGTCTGGACTCTAACTCTGCCATACGCCGCCACTTTACTGAGGCCGCCCCCGACCGCCTTTCGATTGTGCTTATACTCGACATATTCTTTCACCATCATTACAGGGCAGTTGTGCAACAGCTAGCGGCGCTTCTTTATGCGCAAATGTACATTCAAGTGTGCTCCTAGCATTCCGAACGGCCCTTCGCCATATGGGAGCACCGGCATGCTGATTATTTCAGCACGAATTTGACGATTGTCTCTCGACGAAGCTATATAGCAGCTCGTAGTGAAGATTTTTGAGCTAATAGGAACCATAGATATGCCATTGCAACTTCCCGGTACGTGCAGCACGTCTTTCGAGCGCATTGCGTGGGCTTATGATGCTATCGCAGGCACACAGAAATGAAAGCGCGAACGGATTGCCTCAAACGCCACTAGTTACCTCTTAAGTAGGCCCAAGTCGCTGAGTTCCGCCTTGCCATCTTGCCCGACCAGGAACGGACTATCTGGAGATTTCACTCCGCTGACTGCGGCTATATCCGGCCACGAAGCGTCGCGTGGAGCCACGCGAGCTTTAAGTAGTCGTGCAGCAATGCGGCCTCAAAGTTGAAAAGGGTCATAGCCGGTGACTCACGGCGCGAAGGGGGGCTCGGGCTGCCGATGAGAAAGCGAACCCGGTAAGTATTCATTTAATGCCATTTTAAGAGAAACACTGAGCACATGCAGCGGCTTAATCTTCTGCAAGACCGCCAGGCCGCGCATCCAAACTACCCAAGAGGTCTCGGGGGTACACCGGCTGAACTATCCCAAATTGCGCCAGTTCTATGCTGCTATCACCCCCAAACACGTAGCCTTCTTGAGACGTTGAAGAAGGCGAAAAGCACGGTCATGGGAAGATCTTCTCGCCGCAGTACCACGCCATCGCTTGTGCCGTTCAGCTTCAATTCGCATCGGACTTCCCGCCTTGATTTTCATCGGCTAAACGAGCTGCGCAAACGTTGACCACATTTTGATGGGTGTGGTTCACGCGCCTCACATCGCTTCGGGTGGGTCCTATACACTCCTCGCGGGTGCTTTATGCCGCTCACCGTGTCTCTAAGCGGCCACGATGTAGCGCGGTGGGAGCACTGGCTGTGTCATATGGGCCCGTGAACTTCGCAGCATGGGCAGTCATGCCCGCGCTGAGAACGGCCGGGAACGATCGAAGAAGTCCTAACGGCGTCTTCAGCTCTCCGCCGTGAGCAGGTCTTTCATCGAGAGACTTGTACTTGCTGAAGACCCCGTATTCCTGCAGCGACGATACCCATAGGCAATCCTCGCAAGGGACGAGAGACGACCTCTCAGCGTTTCAGGGGAATTCCTACCGAAGTATGTATACAAGCTGCGGAACAAGTGATGCGAGCTGCCACAACGCTCAAAGCGGTGCCGCTGATCAACTGACATCCAAATCCCTACAGAATCGGCAACACTCGGACTCGACCCTGTGCTGAGCCGCTTCCGTGCTCGTCCGCAATATATATACGGGCGTGTGCGCTCACGAAGGACTCAGCACATCTCTCACACTCATCCTCTGTCGTTCTCTGCACGTCTCCTATCACGATGCGCTCGTTCACCGCTCTTCTTGCCCTCTTCGTCTTGGCCGCCCATGGTAAGTACGCCTCACTCGTTCTCACTATTCATTGGACTCAATGTAGTGTCTACAGCGTCCGCTATTCCCAATGGAAACTTTGACGGGATGTTTGTTGCTCGCCAGGTATTCCTCCGTCTCAATCTACATCCTCAGATCACGCTTATGTTGCGGTTCAGGAGGCGTCGAATAGCAACGGAGCTACTGCCGTTGCCACCACTTCCAGTGCACCCGTCAGCGTAAGTGTCCCCGCGCGCCTTTCGTGGGCCCATCACGCCGCCGACCTTACGTTGACCTCGTCTCTGCCTTTACTAGAACCCGGCGACGTTCTCTTCGTCGATGGTCCCTCCCTCCAACGTGACATCCTCCGCCTCCGTCAGCGGTGCCGTTCCGACGTCCTCCGCGCCCACTAGCAGCGTCAACGCAACGTCCTCCGCGCCCACTGGTAGTGTTAACGCGACGTCTTCTGCCCCCATCGGCGGCGTCAATGCGACGTCCTCTGCGACCACCGGCGCCACTGCTACGGGCGGGGCGAATGCCACCCATGCTTCCGGCACTGGGAGCAGCTCGAACGCCACGGGCACGAACAGCGCCGCTGGCGCCAACAACACCAGCGGTGGGAACACCACGGGCACTGGAAACAGCGGTGCGCTCCTAGGTGTCTCGATGGACGCGCGTTCGTCCGTTGCGGCCTTCGTCATGGTCGGTGCTGCGGTCGTGTTCGGTCTGTGAGGTCGGTGGATTGGTGAAAAGAGACGGACTCTTCATAGACCTTATTCAGAGCATGTACGGACTCATCTTTACGTTTGTCTAATGTCGCTCGCATGTACTGAATGCCAGTTTTGTGAACGGCCCGTTACATTGCGACGGAATTTGCCAAGTAGACATACCTCGCTCGTACGGCGGTGTGATGTGAGTGGTTTTGAGAGGGTGTATGACGAGTACTTCGACGATAGGTTAGATGTTTGGGCCGATAAGTCTACAAGGACCGGTTCGTCGTGTACGTGGTAGGTAGAGGACCACCCCATTTTCCTCTTCTCGTTGGCGGCGCGGCGTGACCGTGGACAGGAACGGCTAGCAGGCCTGGAGACGCTCGATATCCCCTCAGTTCGATCCGGCAGTTATACGTCCTGCTTAAGAATTCCATGATTGCAGGACAGTGAGGCCTGCGCGCACCAAACTAAAATCCCTCGGGGAGGCACCTGTAGAAGTGTCGAACCATCGGGTGCATAAGACCCCTGGGCCGGCGAGCGCATACCTCGGGCTCGAGCGTCAGGCCCACGAACGATCCGCTGAATCCGTTTAGGAGTCGCAGTTCGCTTGTTCTAACCTATCTAAGAAGGCATATGAGCTGTTTTCTGCGCGTGTACTGGAACCTGAAAGACTTCACGAGCGTGCCCATGCTCATATTTTAAAGGCATGAGGGCGAGGACGATAACTCTAGCAAACCTTCCATTAAAGCTGATCCCAGAACCAATCCAGCATATGCTCAGCTGAAAGGATTTCACATTCAAGGACGCCATGTATCAGTATTTCTCCTGGCAGGCACAAAAAGCCTGGCGTCCGTTCAGTCGAACACTCCTTGGCATATTGGTTGAATGGAAATTCAGGGTTCGACGGTTATGTATGACGGTGTTTGACATAGGCATATATGATGTGTGTCTGCGCAGCAGTGAGTCTGAGCTTGATGTCCTCCGGCACAGTAGCATGCTGCAGTGGCGGGGCGACTGAAGGAAGTCGGCGCCGAGTCGAGGAGTCGTCATAGGGCCAAACTGTTGAATCGGGCGGCTGTTTCGTCTCGGCATATTCCGGTTAGGCGCCAGTCTACTTTCCAAGGGCATGTTATGTACCATCGTGTTTGTTCTCGTCTCATTCATCCGTATCACCAACATCTTTGTGAACTGTTGTTCCCTCCGCCGTCTGTCCACTTGGTTTGGGGCTGTCCGGTGGGCAGGGGCACGGCTGCTGTGTCACAGGTCCTATCCACCTCTAATCCCGTGTTCAAATCCAGAAATTGCTGCCGGCGATTCCAGCGTGGCAACCGCACTACGGACGGACGTTATGAGGCCGTGTGGTGTTGACCTCTGACGTGGTGGGCCGATGACAGACCGCGGTTGTGCAGGTCAGTTGCGGCTCCCTTTCTCCTCCGTTTCCGTTCTCATCACGCTTCCGGGCCTCCAACCGGACAGATCCCGCCGCTCTTCCACCGCGCGCGGCGTAGTGTCCCCGTGGCGGGACCGTGCGCTGCCGTATGCGCATGTTGGTTGACGACTACTCGGGGCAATCCTCGGCATGAACGTGAGTCTTGTTAGGGTCGTCTAGGGCGATTGAGAGGTGAGCTCACCACCTCCAACAGTCCTGTGGCCGAAGATGTCATGCCAGTGCGGGATCGCTTCTAAAACGAGCCAACATTACGATGCGACAAGAACGGGAGTTGCGGACTCTCGACTGTTCCTGCCCGTCACGTTCTCGCACGGTTCGGCATCTAGATCGCGGTAACTGTGATCCAGCGTCTTGTTTTCCGCTCCGGCCTAGCCAATGGTATTCGCTTCGAGACCTGTGCCGCCCACACTCAATGAGAAATGATCGATGTCTTCGAGCGGGTGGGTTCCCTTGAAAACCCAGCCGCGCCCGTTTACGGCCCCCTCTACCCTGCAACTGTTTCCTTCGCCTCGTTGTGCCCGTCTCCGCGGCGAACGTCCCCGCCCTTCGCGACTGCCTGTCTTTACCTCCCTTTCGCTCTTTCGCTTGCAATACCCGAGATGCGTTTGCTCAGCGCCCTCTTCGCTGCTGCCGTCCTCGCGACACACGGTATGTCATGTCTTTGTGGGGTTCGTGTCTGCTTGTGTCTGCTAGATGCTCACGGTATTTGCTGCCCAAGCTGTGGCCGTGGCCGACGTTAGCAGCTCTGCAGCACGCTCCGTAACGGAGAGCCTCTCCACCGTTCCCTCGTCGACCCTACGCGATGAGTCTTCAAGCACTACAGCCACCTCTGCCTCAACCTCTGTAACCCCGTCGACGACTTCGTCTCAAGTCTCGTCTACCCCTCTCTCCACTGGAACTGAGGCAACTAGCTCCTCCATCTCTACGCATTCCAGCGGTGTGAGTAATCACTCGTTCCCGTCATCTCCCGCTGACTGAGCGTCTCCGTGCTCGTCTAGTCTACCACGGTTACTTCTACTCACGCCTCCTCCCACCCCACTACGTCGCAGACCTCAACTGAGCACTCTGCGAGCGGAACCTCCTCTTCGACCTCGGCTACTGATACCGCCACCTCCACGACCGGTACCGCCTCCAACTCTGACACGGCTACCCCAAGCTCGTCGACTTCGATTACTCCGACGACAACGACCTCCGAAACCGTCACCTCTTTGAAGGTTTCTACGACGCTCACGGTGCCGCCCAACTCGGTGACCTCTCCTACCACGACCGCGCCCGCTGCACCCACGGACGGAGATACTGAGTCTCTGAGCGGCACTTCGCCCACGGGCTCGGCCAATGCCCCGAATGGTGCGATGCTTGGTGCTGCATTGGACGTACGCCTCGGGCTCGCGGCTGTCCTTGCCGTCGGCGCGACGTTCGTCTTCGGGATGTGACGCGCCTGAAGATCTACATGGAGCCGCCCTTGTATGTGAATGCGTCGTCGGCCAATCTTTGGAAGGCTCCAGGGAGACTTGCCTCGCCCATGTACTGATCGTTGTACACTTGGGACTTGATATGGACGCGTTTGCTGTTGTTGTGTTGAATGGAGTAATGTCGATGTGGAGTGGAAGCCGTTATACCACCTCCTGTAGGCTTATCAATCCTAATGTGCTTTTGTGTGCTTATGCCATGCGGTCGGCCACCTTTTGTCGTTTCGTGGTCAGTGAAATTTAAAGTGACAGGAAACGTCACGAGGAAGACTCGAACCTACGGCGTCCAGCGCTTGATTACGCAGACGACCATGTAGGCTGCTTTGGCTCCTTTCTCTCTCGGCCATTCTTAGATCTGTGCTCACTCCCTCCGTCCTGCTTGTTCGCCTCGTCCTCATGGATTGCTGCGCGTTGATCTCCCTTCCGACGACAACATTTGTCTTGAACAGCAACACTATATCTGCGAGTATGATGGGATGAGTGAAGGCTCCGTCCGGTACGTTTTACCATTGCGTTCGGTCAGAGCTAGCAAGTCGACCTATCGACTGCGTATCCAGCTGCGCACCGCTAGCTCTGGATGCCATCTTTCTCTCAAGATGATCATGCGTGCACTCGCGCCCCCTCGTCACCAAAGTACAAGATCAATCCTTTCAACGTCCTACTGGACCCGGCGCGCTGCCGCACTGACCCCGCAGCCGGCCACAAATGCGGCGGAAGTCAACCTGTGATGGGTTCCGGTGGACTATATGCGCTTCGTGAAGTCGTCGGGGGCATGGAAGGAAGTGCAGGCGGCGGGGAATGGTGTCTCTGGGTACGCCGTGCGCTCTTCGATTGGCAGGGAAGGTCTTCGTTGACGTGCTGTGTGGACCACTAGATGCGATTTCATCTGTCTTGATCACATTCTAGGCGGGTTGAAGACTGATGTGCACAATGACTAGGGAAAATATGCCAAGGTTGCGGAGTGGTGAGTTGCTTGCTGGCTCTTCTGCTCTCCGTAAAAACGTTGGACAAATCGTCTTGGACATTCCGTAGGCTTTGGTCCGATATCACAGCCTCCCTGATGTCAAGGCCATCAAGCTTTACGGTCGAATGTCGAAGCTACACACCGCTAGGCTTACCCAGAGCCTGGTTGATGTCGAAGCGTCGTCTCAGATCCAACAAGTTCTTCTCGCTTCCGAGGCGTACAACTATCAAAAATTTCACAAACTCCGACGGTCTTCTAGTAGCATACCTCTGTGCGTTCCCAGTGTTTCTGTCGTTCTCCTTTATCCTCATGTCAAGTTCTGTCAAAGAAAAGGAGCCCAAAGCGGAAAGGTGCATATTGTCTGCTGGCACTGGTTTAGAGAAGACGGTGTTTAGTATTCGCCGGCCAACTCCTACCGTTATGCCTCACGGAATCAGACGTCTTGGAGAAACGCATAAATACCTGACCGTAGTCGCGATACTCCCCATCGGCTACCTAAGGACAATCCACAAGGCGCAGACCACCCCTGCGAGTTCATTCCCACATCACACATATCCGACATGCGTTCGTTCTCTGTCGTCCTTGCTGCCGCTGTCCTCGGCTTCCAGGGTACGCTCCACCTTTCACTCGCAAGCTCTAGGTTCGACTTCATCTAATCCCTCTGTCTAGCTCTCTGCGTCAACGCCGTCCCCATTGGCGCGAGCGCTGCCGTCGCTGCTAGTGCTGCCGTAGCCAGCGCCGCTGTCGCCTCTGCGGCCGCGATTCCCGCCAACGGGCCGGCCGCTCTCGGTCATCCCGCTCCTCGCCCTACGGCTGCCATCCGTGCATCCGCCGCCGTGGCGGCGAGCGCGGCTGTCGCTACTGCCGCTACTGTCGGTGCTAATCTGGTACGTCGGCGTGTTGTCATGTTATACGTTGTGCTGATGGGTTTATGTCGCTATAGAATGCGGACGTGCTTCTCTGAAAAGCTGTACCTCGATAGCCTATGGAAACTGCAAATTTGAACGAACTACTGCAGAGGTGTTTCTAATCCTTCCGGATTTGTTGATCTACCACGTTCCCTCGTCATCCTTCGTTGTCTCACTCTCGAATCTTGCCACTCTTTGTAATGCGCCCCTCCTTTTCTGTTACACTAGTCCGAGCTTCAATGACATTACCAGTCGAAGAGAAAACCACGATCACGGCACAAGTTCAGTCTAGCGGTGCACGATGACGTACTGTGTTGAAGCCGCTACACGGCATGTGCACGCGTGAAGTTGCCTTGTCGGACCGTCCTGCCCACCTAAGCGGCCTCAATGACGACAAGAGTGTGGTGCGTGATCTGGCCACACCTTGATTCTGTTCCAATTTGACTGTTTCTTCAGGCCCAAACCGTGGCCTTTGTCAATCTCACTTTGTCTGAGGTAACATTGTGGCCCTTCGAAAGCGTTCTTGAGAGGCTTATATGTATGGCTCGTCGTCTCGCCACTCTACGTCTCGCCTTCCACCCGACCCACAGCGGCTGCCTGCCATGTCCGGTAAGGGAGTTTCGATGCGGCGTTATCTTTCGCTGACCACCCATTTCACAGAGCCGCTCACGCTGGATACCTGCAACAGCAGCAAGTTGGACCCTTCGCTGGACGAAGCTCGCGATGACGACGATGACGTCCTCAGTCCTGTTTTCAAAGAGAATCTTTCCAGAACTCGCGTCTTGATCGGTGAACTCCCGAACGAGATACTGATGGAGATCTTTGAGCTTTATCTTTCCGCTTCCTTCCCTCCCCCGGGCACTTCAAGTTCAACCGACCATACCCAGTGCGGAGAGATGCAGCTCAACTCGTCGATATGCGTTCGGTTGACTGGCGTATGTCGCCGGTGGCGTGAGGTAGCAAGCACGCCTCCCCGGCTGTGGCGCTTCGTCAAGATCCGCCGAGAGGGTCGACTCGAATGGCTCTCGCTCGTGCTGAGTCGCTCCTCCCCATATACCATCGATGTCACCCTTGGTGATACGCACACTATCGGAGCTGCAGTACCCATCGTCTCGGAGCACGCCCACAGGATTCGCAAGCTCAGTATCTTCCTCCCTATCCGGCCCCTCACAGTCAGCGATATCCGCGCCCTTCTTCGGATACCCTTTCCTCAACTCGACACCCTCGTCGTCACTGGCGAGTATCTTCCCGAACGCTATCTCGCGACGGCGCAACCGGTCCTTTCACTTCACCTGCTCAACCTACCCGCGCTCCGTTTCGTGCGCTTCGAGCAGGTGCATACACCGTGGACGCCCAAGATGTTCGCCAACCTACGGAGCCTCGAGCTAAGAAACGCCTACTGCCCTTCGCCGGGGATGAACCTCACGGACCTCCTTCCAGCGCTCGCCGCGTGCTCGCAGCTGGAAAATCTCGTCCTGGAGCGCACTATCCCTTTCAACCCCTCTTGGGTAGAAGGGCTGTCGCGACCTGCTGTCTCTTTCCCCCGCCTCTGTACAGCCACACTCCGTGACAGCCCTTGCCACATCTGGGCACTCCTCGCGCACATCGCTTTACCTAAAGATATCGATCTAGCGCTGCACCCCATCATCGCCTCTTCCTTCGACAACGACCGATACAACTTCTCTGATTTCCTTCCTAACGACGACGAGCTCGAAGACTGTATCGCCATCGCCCACGAAGAATCCCCGCCAGACCTCACCACGCGCAGCTGCCTCCCGCTCCTAGGCGACCTCGTCACGCTCGAGCTCGCCGTGTCTGAGACCGAGCTTGAGGTGCGGGCGCGAGGTGCAGCCGGCGGCGCGCTCTATATCACTCTTGACCTCCGCTCAGATGCGTGGCGACGCGGCGCGGAGCCCGAGGACGCGCTCTACGATCTCGCTGTGCTGCTCCGCAATCGCGCACCAGTGAGAGCGATCAAGCTGTCGGGCGCATTGGAGAACGTGGCCTCGTATGGGTGGACGACTCTCTTCGCCGCGCTGGATGGAGTGCGGGAGATTGATGCGTGCACGGGCGGGACGTTGAACCAGGAACACGAAGACGGCGTCAAGGAAGAGGATTGCCTTGGAAGTGTCCTGGCTGGACTGATGGATACGGTTGCTTTCGAAGATATGATAGCGCTGCCGAACCTCAAAGTGCTCGGACTTGGTGCGCCACGCCTCAATGAGAAGGAGAGGATCTTGGACGAGCTTGTGGAGTACCTCACTGAGCGCCGACGCTGTGGTGGGACCACCCTCAAACATATACGACTCACAGTGACGGCAGGAGAAGACACTTGGGAAGACGGTAGGCTCGTGGCCGAAACCCCTCAGGGCGACTATAACGCAGAGGCAGTCTTTGCACAAGCCATCAAGTGCCTGAACGAATTCGTGACGTCCGGTGTGGTATTCGTGGACGAGGCAGGGTGTGGGGATGCCAAACGGGATGCTTCATAAACGTACCTTGCGCGGGTTCGCATCCTTTACACTCTTTGTTTGTAGTAGACGTGAATGAGAAGCTTCAAATTTGACCGGGATCCATTCGTACGGGCGAAGGAGTACATGCATCATCTTAACGTCGGTACAACCGCCGTACCTGACAAGTAGAGTCTCGGACTCGGTGCATGCGCGGTAGCTGGTGGGAGCGGGAGAATTCCGAGTCAGAGGAATCAAGTAGTATGTAAGATGATTCTTGCGCTTAGGGGGCCCTCGCTAGAGATCCTAGTAGAGCGTTAGGGTGTTGGAGTTTCGAAGGATAAATCATGAAAATCGCAGCCGGATCAAGTAGCTCGAACCGGCTGTAGCTGGTGTGAACAGGAGCAGGAGCCTCAGGACTCGGAGGGCGAATTCGGGGAGGCGCCGGGTGCTCGACGCGGGCGCCTAAGCCCAGGCGGCCTCGTCGCAAGACCCACTTGTCCGCGGTCCATAACCTCTCTCTCCCTTCTACCACCTCGGACCTGATGTCGCTCGCGGTGCCGATCAACCTCAATATCCACCATTCACGGAAGTAATAAGTGTAAGTGACATCCCTATGCACTGCTGATAGCCGTACCATTTTCAAACTCGCTGTGAACGTGGTTCCTCCGAACTCCTCAGAACCACGTTAGCATGGTCAACATCCTTCCTACCGGCTCAGATCTGCGGTTCTGTGCGATTAGAGACGACATTTACAAACGTTTGGCGGATATTGAGGAGATGAAGAAGAGACCGGAAGAGGAGCACGCGAAGCTTGACGAGGAGATCATGCAATTGAAATCGTCTTGGAACGACACCCTTACCATCAACCGTCTCCCTTCCGAGCTCCTCATCTCCATCTTCGACTTCGTCTCCGGCAACCGGATGTTCCACGCCATACGCTCGAAGAACTATGTGCCCATTGCAGATGATATCTCTCGGTTCAAGTTCGTGCTCGTCTGCCGTCTATGGCATAGAGTCACCATGAGCACCCCGACCCTATGGCGTTGCATCAATGCCGGAGGCACCCTTCAGGGGTACCTTCATGCCCTATCTCGTTCCTCAAACGTGCCAATCGACATCTACTTCCCTCTTTCCGGCGCTATCTCGGACGATAAGAAGAAGGCCCTCGTACATCATACTCAGCGAATCAGATTCTTATACTGCGATTCAGGCGGATGCAGTCTATACGCCATGGCCGATTTGGCACGTCTCCTGCGTCATCTCCTTCTTCCCGTCTTAGAGGTTCTTGACATGTGCCCGAATCTCACGTACATCGGTAGTCTTGACGAGCCAATAGAACACAAGGATTTCAACTTGACCTCGGAGCGACTTCCCCGTCTCCGTTCGCTCTCCTTGGGCGGGCATATGGCGCCCACCGAGCCTATGCTTTACTCCCGCTTACACTCCTTGAAGCTGTCAAATTGCGGCTGTGCCCTCACCTGCGACGCGTTTCTCCGATTTCTCTCCACAAGCCGCGGACTACAGGAGCTTCACCTGACTCACTTCCTGCACAATCTGAGAGGCCTCTCGTCAGCTACTCATCGAGATGCGCCCATGATGTTGCCCCTGTTAAGGCAGCTTACATTGGAGTATCACACGATCCTCGACACCTCTGGATTTCTAGCATGCGTATCGCTTCTTCTCTTCACGCATATCGACCTCAATGCTCGATTTGACATCGATGTTGACCAGGATGCGCCCGGACCTTCCCTTATCAGCTGCCTCATGACAGGAGAGCATGGCGAGGTCATAACCCTCCCAATTGTCGTATCTCTCTCCGACGTCCAACTTACACTCGAAAGCGGCGCATATAGCATCAAGGGCTGGATCGCTCGACGCACGCATAGACTCGGCCCAGCACCCCCCGCCTTATCGCTAATCGCCACCAAATACATCCCGCCAACACTGAGTCCACAAACATACATGGATAGAGGGATTTCTGACTTACTCGTTGCCCTCCGTGGTGCGCCGCTAATGCGACTCATCGTCGACGGCCGCATGACCAACAAGTGCGCATGCCAGCATTCTTGGAGAGCTCTCTTCCTCGGCTTTCCTCTTCTCGAGACGCTGGTAATTGCCGGTGATGGCGAGGCGGAAGACCTATTCGTCGGTCTCCGGTCTGCGTCGAGCGTGGATGGCCGCACCGGTGTCCTCGCATGCCCGCAACTCAAGACTATCGCACTCGTAACGTGTCGAGAAACCGAGAGCGCAGTATACGCCAGAGCATCGTTGTTAGAGGGTATTGTGGAGTGCCTCTTGGATCGCGCGTCCTTGGGTACCCGCTTGAAGACGCTCACCCTGCACCTAGCCCACCTCCACCGGCCGCATTGTTACCCAGATGCTCAAGATATCGCGCGGACAAAGAAGCTGACGGAGACGTACTTACCAAGACTCAGTGACCTCGTGGACGATGTTGAACTGTTGCCGCACGAGGATGAGAAGTGGTGGCGGTGAGTTGCGCTCGATGCCACCTCGTCTATTCAACGTCGTGAATGCTCATCTTCGCTGGTAGCTCACCACATCGCCACAAAGAATACAGGGAGTGGTAGAGCGCACCCGTTGCCGGGGTTGTGGTAGCAGGTTGCATTCTTCCCTACTAGTAGCGGCCGCAATATAAGCATTTTCACCGTTCTCAGGGGGCGCTTGATCGGGGCGATGAGTATGCGCCGAGTGCACGTCAACACTGCATGGCTGGGGAATACGGCTTTACCTGGATGTCATCTGTACGCACCCAGTTCGTCACGGTACTAGCCTAGTACGGGGCATGTTGACTGACTTGTGCTGTTTTGATAAAGGCATCAAATCGCGTTATAGTCGGAGTGTGAAATTAATAGCTTTGTCGAAGCGGACGTTGAAAGTTTTGGTAAGTCGTTGACAGGGACATCTGAGCCACATCGCGTCTTGTTTCCCCTCCACCACAGTCTCCGGTTCCCTTAACGTACGGATAGTGCGCCGCTTTGACCGTGGTGACATGCGCTAACCTCTGTGGCAATCTCTACAGGTACAAGTAGTCGCGTCGTTCGGACCGAGTTGGGCACGCAGTGAATCGATATGCTTCCTATCGCTAGAGGTCTGCCACCATGCTCAACACGTGACAGCATCCGAAATCGTATGGAAGAGCTTGAGGAAATGAAGAAGAAAATTGAAGGTCAACAGAGGATGTTGAATTTCTCGTGGAACGGAACGCTCTCCATCAACCGGCTCCCTTACGAAGTCCTCGTCTCCATCTTCAAAATTGTCGCCGAGGACACGGCATCCCTCGATGCCCTGAAACAATCGAACCCCACGTTCTCGCACGTCAACGATTGGCTCAAGGTTATGCTTGTCTGTCGCTCTTGGTGCGGCATCGTCGAGAACACGCCGACCTTGTGGCGCTATGTCGATGTCGGAGACAGTGTCCAGCGATACCGCCTCAGTCTCACCCGTTCCTCATGTTCCCTGATCGACGTCCTGGTTCCCGGCTACGGCCACGTATCCTTGTACAAGGTCCAAGCCCTGTCATATCATGCCCATCGCATTCGGTCTCTTCACTGCTCTTGGGGCATACCCTTCTCTGGGGTGTCCCGACTCGCAAGCTTTATCCGGGAACACCCCATGTCCCTCCTGGAGACTTTCGACTTCTTCTCAGATGTTCCTCCAGGCACTCCACTGGGGGCATACCATAATCTCAACCTGGTTTCGCAACGATTCCCTGAACTTCGAACTCTCTCCTTAGCGCAATCTGTGGTGCCAAACGACCCGATCGTCTATTCGCGCTTACACACTCTTACCCTGTCACAATGCTCATGTTCGCTCCCTCTCCCCATTTTCCTCGACTACCTATCACAAGCCAGCAAGCTGCGCGAACTTCATTTGTCTAACGTTCTCCAACACTTCCCCACGGCACTGTCGACGGGTGACGACCGCAAATGCATAGCTTTCCCCGTCTTACAGACACTGTCGCTGAAACACCACACGGGGCGGCAAACTTCGGACTTCCTGGCTAATCTCGTTCTCAACCCTTCCACTTCCGTGTGCATCCACGTAGAGCTCAATCCTATCACCGACGGAGCCATGATTGGCCCAACCATGGTCAGCAGCCTGGTACCAGCGAACGGGAAAGAAGAGTTTACGGGTGCGGTCGATGCCCCTCCGATTGTCTCGACCATTTGTGAAGCGAAACTCTCGCTTCACCGGCGGTGTGTCATCCAAGGCTGGGCAACCCTCTCAGAGCACGCGCACAAGCCTTCAGACTCCGCTTCCTTCTCGCTCTCTGCGGATGTTAGGGGTTCCCACGGCGTCGAACTGTCGATCAACGATGGCCTGTACGACTTCTTCATCGCCTTCCACGATGCGCCGCTGCGCCGAATCACTATCGACGGGGACCTGACGTACAGCGACGATAGCCACTGGCAAGACTTCTTCCGGTCCACGCCATCTCTCGAGACACTCATTGTCACGGGCTGCGGCGAAGCGGGAGATCTGTTCATGGGGCTTCAAATGGCATCGGAGGCGTACGACGAATCCGAGGAGCCCACAATTGCGTGTCCACAACTTCGGACGATTGCGCTGGTAGGGTCGAAGGGACGGGGTGCCGTGCGTCCATCGATGAAGCTGTTCAATAGCATGCTTGACTGTTTACAGCATCGCAAGCGAGCTGGCGCGGCACCGTTGGAGGTGCTAACACTGCACCTTCACCACAAAATCGATGAAGACAGTGGAGTGAAGAAGACGTTGGACGATAGGTATCTCGCAGCTTTGGAGGAGCTCGTCGGCAACGTCGAACATCGGGCACATGACGACCCGAAAGAGCGCTTTTCCGAGTGAGTCGTCTGATTCTCATATTGGATGTTTGCGTAGTGAATTATCGTCGTGCCGGACAACAGCGGATATCGCCACACTCAGTTCATGAATTGGTGCTAAACTAGTATTCGGGCTATGTAATACTCTGGCAGTCGATCAACAGGTTTCGCTCTGCGGTCGAGATGGCACGAGCTTCAGTGTGAAGAGTATGATGAGATAGCGCTGCCAGTGTGAGGGGCAATCGTACGTGCCGTACCTTGAGAGTACGTATGCAGGCCTCATGCTCCAAAATCAACACTGTGAGCATCGCTCTTCGGCTTTCTTCAATAAAGTCCTAGTCATGCCGTCTTCTCGTGACGTGCTGGCTGGAATATCGTGATTACTGTCTTCTCGTTTATATTGACGTGCGCTTGCTGACATATACTGCACTGTCCCAGCCGTGGGATATGATCAACATGAGGCCGAGAATACGTACATGATCGCGTGCTGCGGAAAAGAAGTAGGAAGGCTGATAATACATAGGTGCGCCGTCTTGCAACGCTGCTCCCCACCCACAGCTTCATTCTGACCCCACCATGTTTCCAACGCCAAAGCCGGTAGATGGCGATGTAGACTCAGCGAAACCCAGCTCGTCAAAGAAGAGTGTCAAGAAGGCCCGAGCATCGGCCAAACTTGCGAAAGCGTTGGAGGAATCAAAAAACCGGACTCGACCCAGCGCGTCTGAGGGGGAAACTGACAGTTCTAGTACCGTCAAAGTACGTATACCAGTTGCCCAAGTTGGAGGCGATCGATGATCAAAACACCGGCATTGCAGGGCTCTACCCAAGATACCCATGACGTTCCTAGTTCTACCAAGCGTCCCGTGGCTGCGAGCGGCCCACCCGCTACCATTTCCGCTATGCCGGCCGCGTCGGGTGAGAACTCGGGTCTCATCCCGAGTGTCTCTACAGTGGAAGAAGTCTATCAGTTCGCACTCAACTCGAGCATCCTATCTGGGATGTTTGAAGACACCGCCATCTACACGTTTTCCAGCCGCTTTCCTTCGGGCCACCTCGGGGGCCTCCGGGTGCTGTACACGAATGGCGGTATCTTGCGGAAAGCGATATCGTCCCAGAGCGAGCCCCGTACGTAATGTACAGATCTACTATCCAGCTACACCGACGCTCTTACGCTCCTCGCTGCTGCCGAAAATAGTTGGCGTATTTGTAGACGATCACGCCGCAATCCCTCAGAACATATCTTCCTCTGAATATGATTATCCAGACGACATCGACTTCGAGGATAATCCTGATGAAGTTGATCACTCGGATGATGAAAGGACGCAACAAAAACAAGACGACGCCTCTGAAAACGGGCCGTGTGTAATCTCGGCGGAGGGAGCGGGAGATGTAAGGCTGCAACCTGCAGAATCTGAAGAATCCTCTCCCATACCCGCAACTGAAGTCCATGATGCTGAGGTGCCTGTTGAACGGGAAAATGAGGCCGAGGTAAGTGCTTGACAAATTCTTGAAATGGGTTTCAACCGGAAAACGCTATGCATCAGAACCCAAATACCAAGAGTAAGACTGCTGGTGGTTCTTCCTCGACATTCAGAGCCACTAGTAGTCGCAGTCCTTATCCAGAAGCGGACGAACGTTCAGGATCGTTTCGAGGAACTAGAGATGTCAGCTCGACTGCTGTTTCTCGCGATGTTCGGGGCGGCCCGCGGCGTTCTCTCCTCTTCGTTGGGGATGCTGCTTTCAGGAGGTAAGCCTTTCACCCATCGCGCTCTATCTAGCACGTCTGCTGAGAGCGTTAGCATGCGCGCGTTCGTATTCTACTCATATACACGGAGGATTGCGTTTGCGCCTCTTCGGTCTCAAGGGTTCGTGCTTAACGACAGCGGCATGGACCCAATGCAGTTGCCAGTGTGTTCGCCGAAGTCGATCTACAGACTTGCAGTGAAGGTTCGTCCCTTGTATAGTAATTTCTCCGAAGTCGTGATACTAAGTTCCGACATTCATCATGACGTCCAGTACGGCAATGAAGAGCTACGAACGCAGGCTATAGCGGACATTGGCAGCAAGCTCTCTACGCAGAATGTCATTCCAGAGCTCTTCTCGCGCTTCACTTCGCGGTATGCTGCTTAAGGTACTTCTCGATGTTGAGTCAAGATCTGATGTCGACTCGGGTTCTCCGATGGGTAGGTATCCTGACATTCAAGAGATGGAACTCGACTTCCTCCTATTCCATATCCAACACCCAGACATCACGATCCGCCTCCCGCACTGGACGGATCGCTTCGCGCGCGGGGAGCTCCCCGACTGCGCCAGCACGTTCTCGCGACTTATCCACCGGCTCTCCCTTGCCGCCTCATCGCCGGGTTCAAACCCGAATAAGGACCAGCGCCCGAAAGGGAATCAGAACTGGTTCGGACATGCGACTCCTGGGACCTTCGCGTGCCCGCGGGGCTGTCCACTGTCGTCGATGCAGATGCAGCAACGTTGTGGAACATGCGGGTACATAGTGGTGTAGTCGTACGTAGAATCCATGTGGCACTGGCATGAATTGAGGATCAGCAGACGCATTGAAAGTGTTCGCCTTGACATTGATTAGAATATGGCTCTGCCAGAAGCGGTGAGCCGCGCGCGACAGCATCTGAATCCGCATGTCAGAGCTAGAAGATGCAAAGAAGAGGCTCGAGGAACAGCGGGTGTTGTTGAAGTCTTCTTGGAACGGAACTTGTCGCCGAGAATGCGGCATCCCTCGAGGACCGGAAGCGTCCACACACTGGACGCGTCCGTACAGCAAGGATTGGTTCAAAGTCATGCTCTTCTGCTGCTCTTGGCGGAATCTACTCCTCGTGATCGTCGTCATCGGGACCGTACGCCCAGTCAATAGCGTCCGGGAAGTGGTTGACCACGATCTCAAGCAATTCCAGGGCGCCGACGCGCCACCCGTAGCGGAGAAGTGGTGGTTTGAGAGTGGACGTGGTCGAAGGCCGGAGAAAGTCGGGGCAACGTCGTACATCGAGAGGTTGTTCGGCAAAGGCTTTATGTTCGTCCTGAGCGAACGTGATGAGAATGGTCAGAACCACATGCGTCAATCCATTTGCGATCAGGACAGACTTCAGAGACACAGTAGCTTCCGTTCTCAGGAGAGAAAAGGATTGTCGGCGGGAGGTCGATAGGACGTTCCGTGGCTCTGGAGGTTGACTTGGCCGGCATTATAGCGACAAGGCTGAAGGAGACAGGGGCGGCCCCGGCGAAAAAGCTTGGTGGCCGTCGTAAGCAGCTCGTGTGCATCCATCCGTAGCGGCACCAGGTATAACCTGTTCTATGTATCTCGTCAGCAACTATGCACACACCATCACCTGCGACGAGTAATGAAGCTTATTCAGATAGAGTAGATTGTCGGACGTGTACAGTACCAGAGGCATCGGGCCCCGGGTTGGGCCCGGGGACAGTGTGCGTTTATTGACATCGACTTATCTAGTCAGACATACGCAAAAGAACACGTCCACGGAGTCGTACGGCCCGTACAATTCAAAAATACGCGTCGTAAGTGTGGTGGATGCGAGGAGAACGGACGAAGGAGGGTTTCTGTAGTTGCAGAATAAATTTGTCGGAAAAAATATTTCGGCCATATGATCGCCATATCAGCGGTAAGAAATCTCATAAGCGTATAATGCCTTACAGCAGCTTACAGCCCGCTTATAAGAGCCTTTTTGACCCTTTTGATGGCCCTTTATCCCTATTTTTAGGGCCTATGAGGCCGGACGGCCACATAAGAGTCTCATTAGGCGATGGTGACGCGCCCATAATGATCCAATACTGACCAAATAAGACTGCCCGTTTATAAGGCCGATTTATTTTTTCCGACAAGCCTGCAGGTCATGGATGGTGACGCAGCGCGGATCGCACGATCGTGAGAGCCTCGCGCGTCCGGGGCCGTGTCGCGTCTGCCCACCCCGGTCCCCGACGTCCGACCACTGGTCCACGACGTCCTCCGCCACGCACGCTCTCATCTCTCCTCCTCAACAGTCGCCACGTACGCCCGCGCCTTCTCTTCTCTTCATTTTCTTCTCTTCCCCCAATCTCCCCTGCACACCTCAACCTCGCAAACATCTCCCAGAACGGTCAGACACGATGGGTGCGGATCCAGTCGCAGACAAGTCGGGCTTCCTGTGCATGTACATGTCCAACCACCCGGACACGCTCGTCTCGTATGTGCGCTACTGGGGCAAGATCTCCGCGCAGGTATCGAGCGCGAAGATGAACTCCATCGACACCAATGTGCGTTCTCTCGCTCTATGCTCGACGGGATGCTGATCGCGAGGCGCGGTGCGACAGGGTATGAACCTGACGTACCAGGTCAAAGGCAGCGCGCAGCCGCACGACGTGCGCATCCCGTTTGACCCGCCGCTCGCGGGCTACGACGAGGTCAAGCCGCGCCTAATGAGCATGAAGAGCGTAGCGGAGGAGGAGCTCGGCATGGTGCGCCTCTCTCCTTCCTTCCTTCAAACGTTTTACTGACGTTCTCAATGCCGACTTTACCATCGCGCCCCCACTCGTCCCTCCGCGCGACCCGTAACCGTCCCTCCTGGCCCGGTACTAGGTCCGCGCGCCGCAAGTGACCGACTTCCCGCTCTCCTCGTCCTACACCACCACCGCCATCGCAGTCACCTTCCTCGTGTACACCACGCTCGCGCACGAGTCGCTCTCCGAGCCCGCGCTCGCGCCCTACGCCGCCTTCTTCGCCCCGGGCAACACCGTTCTCTCGTACCTACCCTCGTGGTCGCTCGCGTTCAGCTGGGGGATGGTCGTCGTGTTTCACTCGCTCGAGGCGCTGTACGTCCTACATTTGTGCAGGAAGCATGCGACGGGACTGCTCGTTGGGGTGAGTGGTCGATACCCGCTTCGGTTGGTGTGTGAAGCTAATTGGGTGGTGTGTAGGCGCAGTATGTCATCGCGACGCTCTTGCTCGGATTCCCTGTCATTCGGGAGATGAGGAAGAAGATCCACGATGCGCGTATTGACAGCATTTTGAAGGGGAAGTGATGAGGATGGTGTTGGTCACGCAATTTGGACGAGAAGATGGTTGCTCTGCTTGTTGTCTTTGCTTTCTACGTCGTTCTTCACACTGTAAGCTAGTCTCGGAGGAACAACATTGGATATTCGATGTCTCTCGGAAGGGATAATGTGTGACAATCGAAAGCATACATTCATGAAATATGCGACGGGATAGGAACATTACAGAGCTAATCATACAGAACAGAGGACGCACGCAGAGGAGACCATACCCAAAGCCGTCTAGTACCGGTAGCGAGTCGAGTAATCTAAGCACTGGGGATGAGCACAAAGAAGTGCGGTAGAAGAGAACGCAACTAACCCTTGGGCGACACAACGAGACCGCGACCCTTGGACGCACCACGATATACGGTCTCGATGATGTCGATGAGCTGCGACGGTCCAGGTCAACGAGTGGAACTCTAAGACATCAATGTGAAGACTCACTTCCTGCTTGTTATCCATAGCCCAGTTACTGCGGGGACGGGGTGAGTATATGCGAGGGGTAAAGCGAGTGGAGGGGAAGACGTACATTTTGTTGTTATTACCAGTCCCCAAATCAATCATGATGTGCTTGTTCCTGAAGTGCAGGGAGTCACCAAGCTGCTCTCACACGCCGGAGGTAAGATGTACCACCACTCACCGGTAGAAGAACATGACCGTGCACGGGTCGTACAACTCGTACATCTGCCCCAAGACACCTTCGTTAACACTCCGTCCTAACTTTGCCTTCGACAACGCACCTTGTTGAAGTCCGGCACCTCGGTGATGTCACAGAGGTAGATCACAGCAAAATTCTGGACTTTGTCCGCGACGCCGTAGAGGGTCTCGTCCATAGTCATGCACTGGCTGTCCCAGTCGTGCCCGAAGCGAATGACGACCACACGGTCCTCTTCGGATTTGATCGCCTCGTCGACGTGCCAGCCAGAGGGAAGGTGGGGGAGGAAGTAGGACATCGCAGATGGTGAAGAGGAAGCAGCGTGAGACTCTAGACTCGAGCGAGAGATGGACGGAGGGGATGCAGGAGGGCGGGCCGGGGCGTCGGTATATACGATGGGTGTTTGGTCGTGTTTGGTCGAGCCCCAGGCGCGACTTCTCGCATGTTCGCGGTGTGCGGGCCGCTTGTCCTTGGACTTCATCGACTTATCCTTCTCTGCTTTCTTCATCGACGCCAGCAAACACCACGTCAACTACAACGACTGTATCACACGCACGGACCTGTTAGAAAAATATGTCCTCGAGCACGCCGAACACGACGCGTCCGATCGTCTTCATGGACGTCAATATCGGGGAGACGCCTGCGGGCCGTATGAAGATGGAGCTCTTCAGCGACATCGTACCAAAGTAAGTGTGTCATCATATGCGGGCGAGGAGGACGTTATGGGGATTGGGTCGGGTATTCCGACGGAGGAGGGCGGAAACGTGTACCATTATACTGTCGGGGAGAGCGGCAGCATCATAAAATGTGTGAAAGCCAGAGGGTCTAGGACTGCCCATTGGCTATCCCATACGTTTTGCTCCTTTCATAGCACATATATTGCATTATGGAGCGGGGATCGGACGCGGGGTTCTCAGGGTCCACCTGTGCTGCTCCGTGATTAACCAAGTTGATCATCGAGCACGCTGCTGGTCTCGGTATATGCGTTCGCGTCGGTATCATTCTGCAGGCGTAGAAATATGACGAGACGCACGACTATTCCTGCATGTCTCGTTCGGAGCCGATGTCGTATCTTGTACTCACCTCACATTTGCACAATAGAACCGCCGAGAACTTCAGGCAACTGTGCACAGGCGAATATAGGGTGAACGCACGTCCTCAGGGTTACAAGGGCGCGACCTTCCACCGGTAAGTATGTCGTCATCTTATAGCTACCTTTGCGCCCATGCCTACTGACGCAGGGCTCCCATCTAGAGTGTGAGTAATCATAAGCATCCATCATCCCGTGGAGAAGTAGCTCACTAGCATGACAGGGTTCCGAACTTCATGTGCCAAGGTATGTTCATATCTTCTGTCATCGTAGTCATGCCGAGGCAAGATGCCGACCCCTTCGTTCTGTCAGGTGGCGACTTCCTGAAGGGCGACGGAACGGGCTCCTTCTCGATATACGGCGACAAGTTCCCGGTACGTAGCTGACGTCATTCTACTATCACTCGGCTCACTGACCGCTCATACGACCAGGATGAGAACTTCAAGGAGAAACACACGGGGCCAGGCTTGTTGTCAATGGTACGGAATCCAACGGACCTGCCCTCATTATCCCCCATTAACGTTTTCCCTACCAGGCGAACTCCGGGCCCAACACGAACGGGTGCCAGTTCTTCATCACGACGGCGAAGTGCGACTTCCTGGACGGGAAGCACGTCGTGTTCGGGCGGGTCATCGATGGGATGCTCACCCTGCGCAAGATCGAGAACGTCCCGACAGGGCCGAACAACCGCCCCAAGCTTGCGGTCAAAATAGTCGGTGCGTCCGCATTATCAACTATGAACGCGGGATGCACGCGCTGATACACTCTTGCCTGGATCAGAGTGCGGGGAGATGTGAGGATCGTTTTGTGGGCGTGGTGATGAGAGCTTGGGTGAGGTGGCCGGGTGTAACATGTACCGCTTTGTTTCGCACTTTGATGCTAGGATTGTATTTCGAGATATTACTGCGTGGCTGATAGCTATCTTCACGGCCGAGAGCGGCCAGAAACGAGGAAGCGGCGTGGTGGCCACGCGGGCTACGGATTGAGACGGTACATATATGTCCTCGACCACCGAGCGCGGGGTTTTTGCCGCTAACCGTCGCCTTCGCCCAGCAGCCGCGCCCAAATGCGGGAGGCATGACGCGCAGTCTCCGCAACTATCTCGCCGTTGCGCTCGTCCCTCTGCTCATCGTACCCGCCGTCGTCCTCGTTCTCTCCCACCACGTCCTCATCTCCGTTCATGCACGCCTAACATTGCAAGCTCTCGCCGACGAGATGGAGAAGCCCCTACCGGACATCCCACCCGTCGCCTCTTCGTCTCAATCTGCCCCTAGCCCGCGCCGCCCGGCAACGACCCCGTCTTTGACTGTCGATGCCCGAGCACACCTCCAACGCCTCCTACACCGCATACTCGACGAAGAGGCCGACCTGCGCGACCGCGACGCATGGGCGGAGCGCCTCGAAGCGGCCCTCGACGACCTCGGCGCAAGCTTCGCGCGCGGCGGCTGGCTCGCCGGTCTGCGCCGTGCCCGCGCGATCAGACGTAAACACTACGAGCAGGAGGAGCAAGAGCGGAAACAGAAGGCGGAGGGGGACGCGCAGGTGCGGAGAGAGCGGGACGAGGAGGAGCGCGCGAAGGGCGGAAAGAGCTCGGGGGCCAGGGGCGCGAACGCAAAGCCGAGCAGCAAGCTCAAAGAGTCTGTCGTCGCTGCGTCTTCCTCCTCTGAGGTATTTACCGAAGACGGAGAGAAGAGGAGAACGGAGGAAGAGAGGGAGGCGGCGCTGGAGAAGGTGCGCGAGCTCGTCTCGAGGCCGCCGTTGCCCCCAAGCCCGAAGCCTTCCGTCAAGCATCTATTGTTGACGGTATCGGGCCCGCCGTCGTCTGAGCCGTCGGAGGATATGGGGTTCCGTCTCGTGCGGGCGGCGCCGCAGTGCTCGTTCCTCACGGACGAGTTCTGGTTGCCGAAGAGTACGGCGGGCCTGGACACTACTGAGCCCGTCGTCCTGTACGGTCTTGACGAATGGGGAGGTGGGTGCGCAGGTTTTGTAGTTGTAGATATAGCTAACTTACATTATCTTGCAGATTGTCTCGTTGAGAACGACAGCCCTCTCCAAATCGTTGGTGGCACGTTCGTCCTGAAGGGCTCCCTCTCGTTCTCCCAGTATGTCGCGCTATGTAGAGTCCTCCGCCTCGCAGCATATGCATATCTCTCCCTTCTTATCGAGCAAGACCTGTTCTCCAACTCCCGTGTCGAACTGCGCTACCCCAAACCCACCATGCCCCATCTACCCTCGTTCCCCACTACCCCTGAACGATTAGCGAGCTCCGGTGGTCCCAAGGACAGGCTCAAGCGCGATTCTACTGGACTGTGGTCATTCCTGTCCAAGAAGACCGAAGAGATGATCCAACGGGCATCTAACATTTCCCCTGCCCTCGCGCGGCGCGGCTCCTTGGACGCGCACGAGAAGTACTCCCGGCATACATCCCTCCCGCACCCCGCAGACGTAGGAGGTTTCCTGACCCGCCGATTGTCCATGTTCTCTGCCGGCTCTTCGCACATTTCAGGCGATTCTGGAGCCGAACCCCACAAGGCGACATACGCTCTCGCCGTGCGACGAATGGACACCTGGAAGGACCTCATGTCGACGTCTCCAGGCGTCGTCTTTGTGCTTCCCAAGTTCCTCAGTGCCATCGCCGAACAGGAGACGAAGGATCCTACCCGCCGTCTGCTCGGAGACGAGCGCGCAGCGCTCACGAGCCTCCTGGGCTGGCATGGCCGCGAGTCTCTTGGACGGGGGATGGTGGGGATTGACGGGTTCGTGCGACACCAAGGCTTCATCGTGCTGTATTCTGAGCATGTCCCCGGTACGAGCGCCCTCCTCTCCCCGCCGCCCACTCCGAGCAAGACCGACACCGACAACGGCTCCTCTGCCGAGATGCATTTCCCGCTCCGTATAGCATGCGGGGCACACCGGCGTACATGGCTCACGTTCCGCTACTTCCGGTGTAGGGGAGGCGTTTGGGACGAGTCTCTCGGGGAGGTCATCACGCGGTGGTGCCAGACGGCGGAGGACCCGTGTATCCATCCTGACTGTCACTTTCCACGCGGCGAGCACGATATGCGGTGGATACACGCCGGGGTGCGTCTCATCGCGGTCGTCAATACGCCAACGCCCTCGGAGGCGTCGACGTCGGACGAGCAGGTACGTATATGGCACAGCTGTGCGATATGTGGGCGGGAGACTCCGAAACAGACCATGCGCGACGGCACGTAGTGCGTATTCGCCGTTTTGTGCTTGCGGTAAACCGTTTCTGACACCTACACAGCATGTTTTCGTTCGCAAAGTATCTCGAGCTGCTCGTCTACTCCCCTGCGATACATGCGCTTGACCCGCCCCTCTGCAAACACACCACGCTACCCAAGAAGCCGTGGCTCGGGGACGACTTGCCCATCCCTCGTGCACGATTCAACATTAACCGAAGGTTCTCGTACAAAGGTTACACCGTGACGTTCACTATGGACGAGGTCAAGGATGTATTGGAGGTCCACGTACCCAGGCTGCAGATCATTCGACGCAGAGAGAAGAAGTCGTCAGACGGCCCAGATCGTGCCCCCATGAAGAACCCTTCAAGTGGGCTTGGAGACGCGCACCGCACACTTCGGCGGGAGATCATGAAGTGGTGGCAGGGCTTGTCGGAGCACATGGACCAGCTGGTGCGTCTCGCATGGACGCATATAGTCGGCATACTCACGGGCCACAGGAGGACAAGTTCGTTGTCGACCACCCAAGTGCATTTCACAAGGCTCTACCTCGCCTACCGTCTAGTGACGACACCGACACCGACACCACCGATGACGAGGACGCCAGCCCAACACCCACTGGCAACCCTAATCCACCACCGGGCACGCCGCTCACGCCGAAAGCGGGGCCGCGAGAAGCAAGCGGCTCCTATCCCTTCTTACCCGCCCTGCGTTCGCGCTCCCCGTCCCATCCAGCCGAAGCCGCTTCCGCGTCCACTTCCGTCCTCACCACCTCAACTACTGACGCCGAGCCGGGCGATTCCCTACAACTTCTCTCTGGTCTCCGGTTCAAGTTCCAGAAGACGGAGCAAGAGCTGTACCTCGAGCTTTCACAGACGTCAGAGAAGAGCCTGAACGATGTGCGGCGTTCGTTCGTCACCGCGGCTAGGGGCGCGACGCGTCGTTTGTCGGCTTGGGAGAAGAAGCATCTTTCGCCGGCCGCGGTGAAGATGCTCCCGAACGAGGGACCCGTCGCGCCAGAGCCAGAATGGTGGCAGAGCGGATGCCATGCTGTTCCGGGTGGTAATGTCATCGTTCGGGAGAACGACTGGGGCAGCATTATTGCGTTCACGCTTAGGTACGTCGGGGCGTTTCTTGACAAAGTGTCCTCCGCGTATCCACTACATTTTTACAGCACGGCGGACTATCAGCGCGAACTGGCGAACATGAACTCGAACAATACTCTCCGGAGCCAAGCTCCGACCGTGCCTCCGACGACGCCCTCGGCGGTGTCCGGATTGTCAAGACCTTCCTTCTTCCGCGCCGGGGAGTCGTTCCGGCGGCTCGTGTCGGGGTCTGCACCATTACAGCCTGATCCCGACCACGACGACGCCGGGTGGCAGGAGCCGGAGACGTACTCTGCAGTCATCAGCCGCAAAGAGCACCCGCGAGACCCCGTCTCGCTCATGGCCCTCCGTGACGTGCTACGCCAGCGCGCGTCCAACGACAACGGCGCGCCATCTGCGCTCTTATCGTCAGGGCCGGAGACCCCGCGCTCGGTACGCGCCAAGCCCGCGGTCGAGATCTCCACGCTTGCCGCGGATGGCCAGGTGAGCGGGATGCCCGAGGCCGTCGAGGCGGCGGGGAAGATCCTACATGATCTCGAGGCAGTTGCGAAGGCAAACCCGTCCAATTCGTCGCTCTCGGACAGCCGGAAGTCAGGCTCGAGCTTCGTCGAGACGAATATCCGCCGACAGAACGCGTCTTCTATTATCTCCGATAGCGACGTCTCGACCATCCAAGATACTGTAAGCCGTGCCGCGACACCCCCGCCTCTACCTCCGAAGGAGCCCCTGACAGCAACCGCTGCAGGAGGGGAGGGGGAGCAGCGTTCGAGCGTAGAGTCGGACGTTCCACCGCCAACGCCGTCCAAGCCATCGAGCATGTTCACGACCGGGCTCAGCTCACTCTCATCCGCAATGCGGTACGTGCTCAAGCCAGGCGACAGCCCTCGCTCTGGCGCAACCTCGCCGCACCACGCACTGCTTTCGGCCACAGCTGCCCACCCAGACGGCGGCGCGGGAGCGGGTGGGCCGGGCAGCATGGACGAACGGCCGCACATCAAGTACGACTGGACGATCGGGAAGCGGCTGCGGTTCAGCTGCACGGTCTACTATGCGAAGCAGTTCGACCAGCTCCGGCGGCGGTGCGGCGTCGAGGACGTGTTCATGCGCAGCATGGCTCGCAGCGAGAACTGGGCGGCGGAAGGAGGCAAGAGCCGGTCGAACTTCTGGAAGACGGCGGACGATAGGTTCATCATTAAGACTCTTGTTAACGCGTGGAACGTCGCCGACCTGTGAGTGCTCCTTTTCGCCTTGAACGCGAACGCAGACACTGACGCCACTTGGGGCGTGCAGGCAAGTGTTGATAGACCTCGGACCGTCGTACTTCAAGTACATGGAGTCGACCGCCACGCGGCCGACGGTGCTTGCCAAGCTGCTCGGGTTCTATACAGTCGAAATCCGTAACCTTGAGACTGGGACCACGCAAGCTAAGGCAGACCTTCTAGTCATGGAGAACCTGTTCTATAATCGTAAGATTTCCAAGACGTTCGACCTCAAGGGCATCCAGGGCCGCAAAGTCAAAGCGAGTACGGGAACTAACTCCAAGACGCTATTCGATGGCGAGTGGATCGAAGGTGAGGCGCGTTGTGGCTTGCACACTTATAGCGTCGGCTCACCTCGATCAACATAGGCCAACAGCGTGCCTTGATCCTCGTGCAGCCGCATTCGAAGGTCGTTCTGCAGGAGGCAATCAAAGCCGACTGTGAGTTCCTTGCGAAGAGTAACATCATGGATTACAGTCTCCTGCTGGGAATCGACGAAGACAGCAAGCAGATGGTCTGCGGCCTCGTTGACACCATTGGTACGCCATTCTAGTGGCTCTTTTCTGCGACTTATCTCCGCTCATACGTCCACCTCAGGGAGTTATACCTTCGCGAAGACGCTCGAGTACAAGGCTAAGCAGGGGCTTAACTCAGGATCCGGAAAGGAGGTTACGGTCGTTCCGCCCAACGAATATCAGGAGCGGTTCGTCACTGCGATGGACGAGTATTTCCTTGCCTGTCCAGGTACGTTCATCTATCGTCATCATTTTGTCGCAATTGAGGTAACATGGTGATCACACCGTCTCGTTTAGACAAATGGTCTCGTCCCCTAGACAACACTCCGGTTCCAGGAGACTACAGGAGTCTTCCGAGCGTGCTATGAGGCGGTCCGTTGATTCAGGCCATGGATATTTGTGGATGGGAGTGAAATAGGGTCAGTTGGTTCCATATTGTAGCACTAGTCTTTCGATCATAGTTTATACCACGCCAGAGCCTCCATGTTGCAATTGGTTTTCTGCGTTCCGGACACGCATCGGTCTCCTTTTCGACACTTATGTTTGTTCCCTTCTTTTTCAGCATGTATAACACTCATCCGATTCTACCACCTTTTCCATGAAGAACCTCCTCCATGGCACACCGGTGACCGGGCGGTAATACATCAGATGTCTAGTGACCCCGTGCCCAGTCTTGATATACAGAGTGGCGGTAGTGAGGCGGTCTGTTTTCCTGCTTGTCAGTGCATGCAATCATTGTAGCGCGAGCAGGCGACTCACGTCCGGCAGATATCGGACTCGTGGATATCCTCCTCATGTGGAAGAAGCTCAACATCGCCTACGAACTGCTCCAGAGTTTCCAGGTGCGTCCGGTATAACGCTTCAATGGCGTCGATACGCTCGGGATCGATTACTATCTCAAGGTCGCTATCGTTTAGGTGAAGTGTGAGCATTCTTAGCGGTGCCGCTCTCTTCTGCGCCCGATCGCGCAAGCAATCCCGAATCCGCTTCATCAAGGCTTGCGACCGGTACACCGAGCCATTCATGCTTGATCCGACAAGTGCAATCGTGTGGAGGTGTGGACAAGCGACTGTGAGATTTTCGGACTCGTTTTCCACCGCAGACGCCATTTGAAGTCCCTCGAACAACTTTTCAGCATGTCCGTAGCCTGTAACGACTAACGTTTCGAGGAGTGGAACGTGACGGAAGACTTCTTGCCAGCATAGGCAGCCGACGTCGGTGAGGTCCCCGTAAACAGTGATCCGCCTCAACGGTGCGCCACGAAAGGCTATGGAGAGGTCGTACAGGCAGTCATCTAGTCGCAACGTGCGTCCAGGGAAGCCTCTCCCGCGGATCCCGGCTGAGAGCGATACCTCAGCGTTGTCCACGGGTATGCGGGCACGGCTCGAAAGGGTTGTCCAGCCTTCAATAGCGCCCCATTGACATTCGTCAGAAATCGAGATCTCTGCGTCGCAGAGAGCGGAGACAATCGGAAGGATCTCAACCGTGCCCTGAGCTCCTCCTGGTACGAGGCTGGCGGCGACAGTCGGTTTGACAAAGCCTGTGTCGACGATTGGTTCGTGAAACGCGTCTACTGTCGCGATCAGACCATAGCGGCGGGGGGTCGAGGGTGTGACACGTCCCCGTTGAACCGGTGGGGCGGCGGGGAGGCCCCAGAGGTGTGACGCCGCGGCCGTAGGCGGCGGAAATTTTCCATCTTGGGTACTAAAAGCGCCCAAAACGAGCCTACGGCTGCCGGTCACGTCCGGCGGGGGGCCCCTGTGACCGGTGACAAAAGGCGGATAGCGGCGCGGCGGCGGGCCCTGTGACGCGTGACGCACCGCTATGGTCTGATCGCGACAGTATTCTGACACATGTGAAGGCGTTGAGGATAATGCCTGCCAAAAAGTTCGAGGATGCGAACTTGGTATGGCCCTCTAGTGTCAGAATGTGCAGGAATGGAAGGGATAGCCGGTTTGGGGCCGGATGGTAGGCTGCTGACAAAGACGGGGCGAAATTTTGTAGAAAGTAGGTGAGACGAAGTTCCCGTAGCCGCGTGCTTCCAGACAGACAGTGTAAAAATTTCGAAAAAGAGAGCGAGCTCTCGCACTGCGTCAATGCAAGCGTACGTAGACGTGAATAGAGAGTAGGGTCGGTGGGCGCTACAGAGTGCCCCAAAGAAAGCGATCGAAGATTGGGGAACCGTTCGGAAACAATATTGGTTTTGTAGGAGTCCTTGGGGGAATTCGATCGAGGGCCTTTTGGGAGGAAATCCAGAATCTGAAGGAGCGGCATAGGGTATTCCCGAACAAGGTGTGCGACTTGAGACCCTAGCGAGACGTCTACGTCCGTGAAGTAATAGAGTGACTGGATACGATGGGCGTGACGACAAAGGGCCTGAATCCCATCCTCCATTGCGCTGTACCTCACGCGAACGAGAACGTCGATCGGCGCACCGGAGGAACGGGTAAGGCTGATATGGTATTGCTGAAGGTTACCTCCTACGTCGATGTAGCGCCAAAAGGTAGGAGTATTTTCGATGATGTTGCACCAGAAGCGACAGACGAGCATAACCTTCGTCCAATTGCGACCTACAGGGAAGTTCATGATGTCCTCGCGGGGAAAGCGGGGAGTCACGACCTCCATAACAAGTTCAAAAATAGATGTGAGGACTTCGCAGGGGAGTCTGTTGATGGGAAGGGTTTCGTTCCAGGATCCTCGCAGCTTTCTCTCCTCTTCTTCAAGTTTTCCCTTAATGACACCAATTTCCACTATACGAGCTCTGATGCGGTCACGGATAGGACATGGTGACAAGTCTTCGTCTCTTGCCACGTCAGGAAGCACCGCTGCACTAGCGACCGACTGGCGGATCCAAGGTAGTGAGGAGTGATTGGAAGCTTTAGGAAAACCTGACAGTCAGACTCGATTTCATCCATGCATGAATTATGATGATACGTACATCGTCGATGTCATTGGTGGTTGTTGTGGTAGAGTCTGAACGGACGTGTACTAAGCGTGCTCGGCGGCTGAAGCGGACGAGAGCGCTCCGCTGACACCTGAATATTTAATGTCCGCAAAGTGAGTTATAGTATTTTCCAATCTCCGACACACTTGCCCGTGCTTCCAAGTATTCACCAGTGATATCTTACGCTTCCGCTTCTTCAAGTCGCTCGCACTGGCAGTAGATTGAGTAAATACGCTCACTCAGTGCTGCATAATTCCGTTTGAATTGCTTTTGTGTAGTCAGGTGAATCATTGGAAATTTCAACTTAAAATACATGGTGAGCCTTTAATTTCGTGGGATGGGTACAGAATCTGTCAAGACCTTGCATGTATCATGTGTAGTTCACTAGTGGCTCTGTCGTCTCCGGCTCATCTAACCCTTGGGATATCGCTGAGGTGGCCCGAGCAAAACGGGGACCTTCATGACGAGTAGAAATATCATTCCTTGATTTCCTTATGAGACAGAAACGGCTGGGGATTGCGGCCGACGACCAGTAAGTCCCATTACAAAATGTTCCAGCTTATGCTCATATAAAATGGCTCATCTCCCATACAACGACCACAGTCAGAGAAGCCTACTTCCTTGACAAGCACCCACCGAGTATATGATCCATCTCCAGCACATTCGAGCCATGCCGCTCTCTAACAAACTCCTCGTCCTCGCCGCGTCTATTGCAGTTGTAGTTGCAGTTCCGCTCGAAGACTGGCACTGTGCGCACACGCACCCGGGAATTTCACCGGTACGCACCCGTACTTGGCGGTTTTCACGGGCCGCACCGTTACCGGTACACTGACCGGTGATTTGGGCGCTATAGATTTCACCAGTCGTTCACTGGTGATCTAGAATCACCCGTTTCCTACCAGTGATTTCCAACGTGTACATTCCAGTGGTTCTCGTAGCGTACACAAACAGAGTCCTAGTCATCATCTACTGCGATTGCTCGAGCCAGAGAACCACTCCGATCAACTATGCCCCAACCCCCACTGACTGAATCCGGTACACGGCCCACAAGACATTGTACACAATCAATATCGACGACCGAGAGCTCACCGTACGAAGAATAGTAATGGATATCAAGCTCGCAATCCTTCACAGGCTTGGAGCATGTTCGGATAGCTGCGAGGACGACAGTCTCTGCTGACGCAATGCCGAGCTTCTGTAGGGCTCTGTCCGTGTCGAAGTGGAGCACAAATATGTGCTCCAACCTGCCGTAGAACGGTCGAAGTACAAACTCGGGTTGAGCACGGGCATTCCTCTCGTGCAAGTCGACGAAAGCCTCGAACTGTGGTATTCATAATGTGGAATTAGTGTCCTGATCTATCGCGGATAGAGCTATAATAAATAAAATATGCTGCTTACCCGAACATAGGTTGGATCTCGGCGGTCCTCAGCACGACGAAGCATGGACATCAGCAATTAATTCACTCTGCTTGTATGGTCTTGTACTTGTCTTATATAATCTGTCTTGTCGAAACAGCCTCTTAACTCGACCTTTTTCAGCCTGTGGAGCACCTGGGAACCTGACATTTCCCAAGTTATGTGAGAAATATCGTACCAGAGAACATCAGACAGCATACAGAACGTCAGAGAGGGCATATGTCCAACCCCTGAAGTGAACTCAGATGGTAGCGGATGAATCAGGACTTTACAGGGCCTGTCGAGGCATATTTAGGCCATCAAGCCATCAGAGCGTGCTCAGATACTGTCAGAACGTTTGGTGTCAATAGTCAAACATAGGCCAACTCAGACCTACTCAGGGCTCTACAGGTCGCTTAGACCATACATACTGCATAAGTAAGGCCCAGCCCTCAGATCAATCAGGGCATCATACCGCTCAGACAAGTAAGGCATACCCCATAGCATTTTAAGATATGTAAGCGTGTTACACACGAACCAGCAACAAACTAGTCATGCGCCAAAGGCGAGTCATGCAGTAGATGTTACGCCGAGGCCAGCGCGGGCGCCTATGGGACGTACGACGAGCGCACGCGGTCGAGGGTCGAGGGATCTGGGTAGACGTACGCCGAAGAGGCGAAGTCGAGCACTGTGGTAGAGGGCGAGCGACACACGGGGGTTCTGTGGGGAGAGAGGCCTCGATTGGAAAAGGAGGTCAAACTGAGGAGCGTCCTCAGAAAGACCTAGACTATATAGGTACATGAGGACAATGACTATGGACGATCGCGAGAGAGTTCGAGACAATAGGGACAAGGGCGCGAGACGATGACTCCAAGTGAGTCACAATGAGTCGTACGTACAATAGCGATGTTGAATCGCCGCGGGACCAAATGGTACAGAGGTTGCGCTCATTGAGGAATAAGAAAGGAAAAAGAAAATACCGGGCAGGAATGTTGTAACATTACCCCCGTTCTATCCTGACGCTACCCTGTAGCGTCTCAGACCTCGGTATCGTCGGGCGAGCCTTCGCCTGCCAGGGGGTCTTCCACCTCCTCGCCATCCCATCGGTCGACGACGCGAATCTCGCCATCCGAGTCCACACCGTACTTGTCCTTCTGCATCTCCAGAAAGTCTTCGTAGGGGCCCACGTAGCCGGGGCTCGAGCTGCGACTGGTGACGGGAGGGGACACCTGACTGGTGCTCGCAACGGGAGGGGGCGCCTGGCTGGTGGACGGGTATGCGATGCGGGCGGAGCGTTGGCTCTGCTGGGATTGGTGAGAGGAGGAGCTGCCGGTGTTGCTCCTTCTGCCGGCGAAGTGGCGGCCACGGCGGGCCATCTGGGCGATGCGCGGAGGAGGGTTCGAGATGTGCGGGACCTGAGGGGGAACTGGAGGAGCAGGGACCGGGGGAGGATGGACGTTGATGTCGTTGGCGGGGATGGCCGCTCTGGCTGCTGCGAGCTGTTGCGGGTCGAGGAGGTTATGGTACGTGCCTGCGTGAACATAAGGGACGTGGCCGTGGGTGTGGTCGACGATGGTTTCGAGGGAGTAGGTGAGGCGGTCCTGCTGGTGGACTAGATTCTGTTCGGCGGTGCGGAGGGCGTTCATCGCGGATCGGACAGCCCCTAGGGACTCGCGGGAATATTGGACGGCCAAGTTCGCGTCCCGGGCCACGTCGAGGACGTCGCCAAGGTAGTGCTCCTCACCGACAAGTCTGTCGCGGAAGATTTCGAAGTGGCGGCGGGGGAGCTGGACGAGGTTGATGACGACGGCACGGGTCTGCTGGCGGGTGCGGATGGGGAAGTGTCCGGACATGTCGATGGTGAGGGTGCAGATGCAGGTGCGAGTGTGAATGCGGATGCGGGTGAGTGCGCTGGTTGTGGGTTTCAGAGACGATGGGTGCGCTTATATGCCTTTAGGGCCTCTTGTGAATGTTCCAAATTCATCTCTGGTTCCCAGGAGTTTTCGCTCGTCGGGTAATCTTTCCATTTGACGAAGAATTGCATCTTTCCGTACCGTTTCCGATGTCCGACGATTGCTTCTACTTCCCATTCTTCTTCTCCTTCGACAAGGTCAGGTGGTGGGAGAAGGTAGTTCGGTCCGTGCGTGTCGTTCTCCTTGTATGGGGTAAGAAGGCTGGCGTGGAATACGGGGTGAATTTTCCATTGGACAGGGAGGTCCAGCTTGTACGTAAGCGGTCCAAGGACTTCTACGATCGTGAGAGGGCCTTGTCTTTTCATGGCCAGCTTTTTGTTGTCCTTGAGAAAGCGGAGGTGCTTCGCTTCTAGCCAGACCTTCTGACCCTTTTCGAAGGGTTTGAATCCCCGAGTGATCCGTTGCGCCATGTGTTGCCGTGCGAGCTCGTGCGCTGCCATCGCCTCTTGTCTGACTTTCTCCAGGTTGTCGAGGTGTTCCTCGACCGCTGGTACAGTTGTTTTGGGTGTGACTGATGGGATCGCGCGTGGGTTGTAGCCCATCATGAGGAAGAAGGGCGAGGCGTTGCGGTTCTGCGCGAGCCTTTGGTTGTGCATGAACTCCAGATCTGGCAGGAAATCCGACCATGTTTCCGGGTGGTTTGCGCAGAACGCTCGGAGGTATGCCTCAATCTCCTGGTTCATGCGCTCTGTTCCGCCGTCGGTCTGTGGGTGGTACGCTGTGCTCATAGATGACTTGATGCCTGTGAGTCGGGTGAGCTCTTGGAAGACTTTTGCTGAGAATTGGGGGCCTCTGTCGGAGATGATGCGTGTTGGTAGTCCGAAGCGTTTGTACAGGTTCTGGTGGATGAGGTGTGTTGTCCCTAGCGCGTCGATGGTTTTCGTGCAAGGAGCGAGAATTACCCCCTTCGTAGCGTCGTGGTCTGCCATGACCATGAGTGCATCAAAACCGTTGGATGGGGGTAGGTCGGTGATGAAGTCGACTGAGGTGGTTTCGAATGGGTAAGCGTTGGACTTTGCGGGGATCGGCATGAGTGGGGGTACGGTTGGGTGCGTGTTGATCTTGGTTTGTTGACAAATTGCGCAGCCTGCGACGTAGTTCCGTACGAACACTGCCATGCCGGGCCACCAGTAGTCTCTTTTCAACAGCTCCAACGTTCCGAACTGTCCGGGGTGTCCCATGGGTCGAAGATCATGATATCGTCGCACAATTTCCCTCTTAAGGTCCTGGTCAGGAGGGATGTAGCACCGGTCTCTGAAGAATACTAGCCCATCTTCAAACTTCCAGTCCGCGAGGGTCGACTTCATTGGTAGTGGCGTGCCGTCTTTGGCAGCCGCGAGGGCGTCGAGTACAACTTGATCCTGCGTGTGGATGTCCTTGATTTTCTCCGCTAAAGGGACATCCATTGCCGCTACGAACAACTTGTCTGGGAGTAGTACGACCGCTTCGTTGTCGTTGTCCTCCAGATTCAGGTGTTGTAGATGGGACAGGGTGTCAGATTGAACCATGCGTGTGCCGGGGACGTGCTTTAACTGCAGTTCGAACTGGGTCAGGAAGAGGCTCCATCGGGCTTGTCGTCGATTGAGCTTCTGTGCTGTTCGGAAATAGGTGAGGTTCTTATGGTCCGATAGAACTTCTACAGGGTATGGGCTTCCTTCCAGGTAGTGTCGCCATTCCGTGAGGGCTCGTACGATTCCTAACAGTTCCCTGTCATAGATCTCATAATTCCTTTCGGCTGAGTTGAACGACTTTGAGAGGTACGCGCATGGGTGCATATCCCCGTTAGAGTCTGCTTGTCGGAGTATCGCACCTGTGGCGAATTTCGACGCGTCTGATTCGATCGAGAATGGTTTGTTCTTGTCCGGCATGAGGAGGACTGGGGATGAGATGAATCTAGCTTTGAGTTTGTTGAACGCGTCTCGTTCCACCGACGTCCATTCCCATTGCTTGTCCTTCTTGGTGAGTTCGTGCAGGGGCCGTGTAAGTTCCGAATAGTTGGGGATGAATCGCCGGTAGAAATTGGCGAATCCTAGGAATGACCGCACCCCTTTCACAGAGGATGGTTCTGGCCAGTCTTCTATTCCTTTGAGCTTTACGGGGTCCATGGCCAGGGTGTCGGGTTTCACGATGAGTCCGAGGAATTCCACTTCTTCCACATCAAAGAGACACTTTTCCGGTTTGAGGTAGAGGTCGTTTTCTCGCAGCCGTTGGAGTACCCTTCGCATTCGTTCCTTGTGCGTCTTTCTGTCTTTGGAGAATAGCAGCATGTCGTCCATGTAGATGACGAGCCATCCTTCTTCTATCATGTCGCTGAAGAGGTCGTCCATGAGGGCTTGAAAGGTGGCCGGCGAGTTGCAGAGTCCAAAAAACATGACCGTTGGTTCGAAGAGTCCTCGTTCGCATTTGAACGCTGCTTTCCACTGGTCTCCATCTTTCATCCTAACGTTGTTGTATCCTGAACGCAAGTCCAGTTTGGA